>VKOC01020482.1:0-64964 GCA_009364415.1 Spea multiplicata
GAATTGGGGTGGAGGTCAATGAGATGACCTTTCCAGACAGGCATGGAGAGCATGGAAGCAAAAAGATTTGATTATTAAACCATAGGATCGGTGGTGATGAGGTCATTCTTAGACATCTGGGTGGTTGCACGTAATTTATGGGGATCTCTACCCTCATGGATTAAGGATTCTACTAACCAATGGCTGAGCGGATCAAACGATATTATTCTTAGTACACTGGAGAATGCGGCTGCCATATACATTAAAGTGCATAGGATGCCTGGAGTGCCCCCCTTTTTCACAATGGGATTGTTGTTTGTTTTTTTGGATTCCCCCCATAAGCGGATAGAATCTGTGTCACAGGCGTTTAAGGGGTTAATAGTCGTAGAGTCTATGGCTTTAATGGCGCCAACCATGTTTATTGAATGGATGTAGGAGATGATTACAGAGGCCAAACATGAGTAGGAGTGATAAGGGGGAGTCTGAATATACTGACACTGAGCTCTAAAGGCCCCTAGGTAATCACCCCAGGATTAAAACTGTATGTAGGAAGCGTATACAGGTGCAGCCTGTTCTTTTTGGGGTGGCTTTGCCTCACCCCTTAACAATGAGCCCAACAAAAAAGGTATATTGGAACATGATAGGGTGACCACAGAAGCCATTTTTTCCATGGTACGCATGCATTTCACATGTTGCTGATGGACACATGTAAAGTGCTGCCCCCTGCAGCATGTGGGATGTATAACAGTCATTCATTGTTTCGTGTGAGGTTATACATCCCACATACTGCAGGGGGCAGCACTTTACACACGCAGCTCAGCAGAATGTGAAATGTATGTATATTCTGGAAAAATGGCCTAGAACAGAAAATCAGGGGTCTGATCTATCACCCCCCCCCAATAACAAATGATGGCTCCCTCATCAATGCATTTATATGAAAAGAATAAAAAGCAGGGGTTTACGGCTTCAAAGCGAATTTGTCAGGATTTCCATATACTAAATCTTAGAATTCTGTAGAATTCTAAGTGTAGATTATTCCTCCCCATTGACTTCTCTCTCTCTCTTCCATTGTTGAGTTGCCGGTTGTTGATTAAGGCGGCCTTTTTAAAGGTCAAGAGGAGACGGGAGAGAACTTCGGGACAGTAAATTGGATAATACTGGATCTGCCACAGGCTGCCACCTAAGTAATACAAAAAGCTATAGGTAGCTTTAATAAATTCAGTTATGCTAAAAGCAGGGGAGGCAGCAGTTCCCTGATGACTTTCTTATTACCAATTACCGGGTCACATCACGTGGCGCGGTGAGATGCCGCTGGTGTTCTATGCCAATCGGTACAGCAGAAACTTAGCGATGCCCTTTTTGCTATTATTGCTGCAAATATGTATTTCACGGGAACTAGGATGATAAATAGCACTGCTTATAACAGACCGGTTTGCGCAGCCACACACACTGCATGGGTGATTATTCTGTGGCTGCAGTGGTTTTCTCTGACGATGTTTACCATCAATGCGATAAAAATAAGATATTCTCCTGCAGATCCATAGGGGCTAAAAATATCCGCTGTAAAAAATCTAATGCATATTAATGATATATCCAGTATCCACCCATTTGCTACATGTATTGCATCAGCTGCGTATCGCCAGTGCAGTGCTACATTATGTCCAGCAGGTGTCAGTGCAGAGTTATAAAACCAGCTATGCCCATAACAAAGATGGCAGGTCAGACTGCTACCTGGCAGTCTAGGGGCTTTGATTGCCAGTGTTGTGCGCATTACACTAGGGATTTTGTCTCATTCCCTTGTGGTCCTTCGGAGATGGGTAATGCTGAAACCTCCTTGAAGTTTGTTCACCGAAGTGGGAATTTGCGGAAGCGTTGAATATTTCAGTTCCATACCTCCAAAATTCTGCTGTAGAGCTTTGGAGAGAGCGTCGCTCAAACTGGCAGCACTACTGTGCATGCGCAGCATGCTTTCTCGATGGGACAGCTTGGCAAAATCAGTACTGTCCCACGGGGGAAAGTGGGACAGTCGGCAAGCATGCTATTCTACCAGTATGTTATGGTTGATATCCCTGCTTGAATGCAGGTGACCCAATTAAGTGAATCTTTAAATAATGACAAGTCAAGGTTTTCTTCAGGCTGGGTATTAGAGCCGTTTGTGTAACACATCTTGTGAGCCGCTACATAGAATCTTCATGACGGGCTATTAAAGGGTTAATACGCTGAGTCTCGGGGTCCGCTCTTTTAAAAAGTTTCCAAGCGAGTCTTTTCCCCTGGGTAGGATTTGTCGTTTTTGAATGTATGCGAGCCGTTATTATTCTTTAAAATAATCCACTGTATATAGCGTTACTTTACCTACAGTAAGGATGCATACGAAGATCAATGAGTTACCGTGAAGGGTTCCTTGAGACAAAAATAAATAATATTACGGGGCATCCGAGTCACAAAAAGCCAATAATAAGTTCTCCAAAATATTGCCCATTACACAAAAACATAAAGAATCCCGTCGAGGTTCACTCCATAGCTGTGCGGAGGCAGATTCGCTGTAACACCACTAGGTGGCACTAAAACCTTATTTTCATGCCTTAGATGCCATCAGCAGGCCAGTTTTCCCATATTATTATTTATTATTATTAATATTATTATTATTTTATTAATATTATTTATTATTATTTGTATTATTATTTATTGTCTTATATAGCGCCGTCATATTCCGCAGCGCTGTACAATATTTACCCCGCAGGCTGTGAAACCCTAACCCAGATATTACACAACATAAAAAACAGAAATTGTGGTGATATTGGCTTTAATTTATATAATTAACCATTTGCATCCTCAACCCCTGATGAGGATATTTGAGATTTTTTGGACAAATGTGGTTTAATCTAGAAGCCCGTTGCAAGGCGTAGGGGGGGTGACTGTGTCTTGTAGGGCCACGGGTCCCCAAGCGTCTTCTTCTGGGGCCACATTACCCAGAGATAAGTAACCCCTTCCTTACCTTCATGGTAAAGGAGGGCTGGGTCTTCGAGGTTCCTTCTTCTTCAAGGGGGAGAAGGAGCCAAACACCAAACCCTCCCCCAAAAACCAATTCAGGGACCCTTTGTACAGAGCGGCGGCGTATGATGGCGCTATATAATACAATAAATAATAATATCATTATCGTTTATTTATATAGCACCAGCAATTTCCGCAGCGCTTCTTGCAGTCCCTACATTCAAAAGGGTCTGACAAAAATAGAACCGACAGAATAAGACAAGTGGGCTCGGCTCACAAGCTTACAATCTAGGGGACATAAAGTGTTCATATATATATATGAGCATTAGCGCCGTGAGGAGAGACAGGTGGAAACAAACAAGAGACAGGCTTAGTGAGAGAGACGCAGTCAGGGTTAGCGGGGGAGAGACAGACAGGATCAGTGATTGAGAGACAGATAGGGGTTAGTCAGGGAAAGGCAATGTCAGTGGAAGAGAGACAGACAGAGTTAGTAGGAGAGAGACAGGGTTAGTGGGGGAGAGACAGTCAGGGCTAGTGGGGGAGAGACAGTCAGGGTTAGTGGGGGAGAGACAGTCAGGGTTAGTGGGGGAGAGAAGTCAGTCAGTGGGCGAGAGACAGTCAGGGTTAGTGGGGGAGAGACAGTCAGGGTTAGTGGGGGAGAGACAGTCAGGGTTAGTGGGGGAGAGACAGTCTGTGCTCAGTTAATATCAGCCAGCCCTCCTCCCCTTTCTTTTACCTGTCCCTCCCTTTCTGTCTGCCTTTCTCCTCCCTCTCTCTCTCTCTCTATCCCTCCCATTCTGTCTTTACCTCTCTCTCATTCCCTCTTCCTAACCCTCTCTCCCCTCATCTTCTCTTTCTCTCATCTCTTCCTCCTTTTTCACATTCCTCTTTTACCTCTCCCTTCCATCCCTCCTTCTTACTTATCCCTTCCCTCCCTCTCTCTGTCTCTCCCTCCCTTTCATTCTCTTCCTCCTTCTCTTTCTGTCCCTTTTTGTACTTTCCCTCCCCTCCAGCACCCGTCCCCTCCCTTTCTCTCTCTCTCCATCCCTCTCTCTGCCCTCCTTCTTTCTCTCCCCCCTCCCTGTGTCTGGGCTGCTGCTCTCCTCCCATTCAGACTTCTGTCCCGGAAGGTAACCCAGCCCTGCAGGAAGTAGAAGGGGCTCCTCCTCTATCTGTCTGTGCCCCCCTCCATCTGACAATTCTCTCTCCCCCTCCCCAGCCGAGGGCCACTGACAGGGGGTGACCCCCAGAAGAGAGGAGGCGCGGAGCGTGAGAGACACCAGGCGGGGAGCCAGGGTGAGGAGGGGACGTCAAAAAGGGGGGGGGAGGGAAAAGTGACAGCTCCAGACAGACAGATGTTCAAACATGCAGATCCTGACAGACTGACGTACATGTCAATACAGACAGCAGCACGCATAGTGACAGCCGGGCACGGAGACAGGCGGTATAAAGAGACAGCCGGGCACGAGACAGGCAGTATAAAGAGACAGCCGGGCACGAGACAGGCGGTATAAAGAGACAGCCGGGGGCAGAGACAGGCGGTATAAAGAGACAGACGGGCACAGAGACAGGCGGTATAAAGAGACAGCCGGGGGCAGAGACTGGCGGTATAAAGAGACAGCCGGTATAAAGAGACAGCCGGGCGACGAGACAAGCGGTATAAAGAGACAGGCGGTATAAAGAGACAGCCGAGCACAGAGACAGGCGGTATAAAGAGACAGGCGGGCACAGAGACAGGCGGGCACGGAATGACACACGCAGAGACGCCTACGAGCAAACGTGCCACGGAAAAACTGACGGGCACAGGGTAACAGCCACACATGCAAAGACGTGACTTTAGACGGACATCCCGGTGAAAACGCGTGTTTTACTTGGCGAGGACGCAGGTTTCTTAACACGTCGGGGCAGTAATGGACTGTCATACGAGACGGACACACAGATACATAGAGACAGACACACAGATACATAGAGACAGACACACAGATACATAGAGACAGACACACAGATACATAGAGACAGACACATGGATGTCTAAGGATAGACAGAAACGTATATACAGACATAGACACCGGGACACAGAAAGACAGACATGCGTGTGATGGCGTGTGCTGCCGTGTGATAATATTATAACCTGTTGTGCGTGGACTACACAGAAAGCTGCGACTCTCAGGTCGGAGCCAGACGTGGCCCCTGGGGGGGCGGGGGGCCACGGCTTCCAAAATCTTCACGGGATAAACCGTCCGGGCTTCCTATCTCTACAAAATGTGAGGTCATCTTCTCAAACCAGGGGTCCGAGGCTCTGACCTCTGTGGTTAGATCTAACATAAGGAAACTTTACTTCACTAGGAGGGTAGTAAATACATGGAACAACCTCCCAGCAGAAGTGGTAGGGGGTAATACATTGAGGGAATTTAAACACGCATGGGATAGACATCCGGCTCCTGAATCTAAGACGAGACCAACGACTGATTAAGGTTTGAGTCTTTACAGCAGGAGAAACGGCAACTAGACGGGGGCTGATTGGCTCAATATTTTATCTTTTAGTCTCAAGATGGCATCGGACTTGGGCAGCAGCCTGACCTCCATAGACTGGCTCCCACAGCTCACCATCCAGGCTGCCATGAAGGGGACCCAGGGCAGCGGCGGACGTAAAGGTCCAGGGTCCCCCACCGATCCCAACGCCATGCTGACAAAGG
Source organism: Spea multiplicata (assembly GCA_009364415.1). Classification (NCBI taxonomy): domain Eukaryota; kingdom Metazoa; phylum Chordata; class Amphibia; order Anura; family Pelobatidae; genus Spea; species Spea multiplicata. The sequence continues at coordinate 5,667 of VKOC01020482.1, forward strand.
AGGAGGCAGCGGCCCACCGCGACGGGAAGCCCCCTTACAGTTACGCCAACCTCATCCAGTATGCCATCAACTCGGCACCTGCCAAGCGCATGACTCTCAGCGAGATATACCGCTGGATCTGCGATAACTTCCCCTATTACCGCAACGCTGGCGTCGGCTGGAAGGTGAGAAAAAAATGTGGGGCATCACGGGGGCAAAAGAGACGGTCGGGGTAGGATTATGGGCTCTTGTAGAGAAGGTCATCAGGCAGTGGTTGGTACCAGTGGTGGAGAAGGAGAATAATCCTTGCGGTGGGGTCAACAGGGTGTCCGGTGGAAACATGAAGGGATAGACGATGGGTGTTTGTCGGGAATGAGTTCTTCTGCCGAGCCGCCATCTTGCTTCTGAGAGGTCATACTGATACTTTATTTTCTGTTTTTTCCCCCCAGAATTCCATTCGCCACAATCTGTCTCTAAACAAATGTTTCAGGAAAGTTCCTCGTCCAAGAGATGACCCGGGAAAGGTGAGGAGGGGGGGACGAGGAGGCTTCAGTACAATCCAATTTAAATATGGGGTGTTGAGGACCCGGAGCCCCCCCCTGGCAAGAATGGTGGGCTTCTGAGGAGCCCCACTCACGATATGGGTAATTGAGACAAAATCCGGGAAAACCGGGAAAACACGGAATAACGACAGATATTTGTTTCCCAGGGCTCTTACTGGATGATTGACAGCTGCCCAAAAGAAGATATAAACCTGCCCCGACGGAAGAGACAACACCCTGACGATGAGGTAACCAGCTCCGGTCCCTTGTGGAGGGCGCTGCTCTTTTGGGTGGGATCACACTGATTTCCTCTGTCATGGCGCACGAGAGCTAAGACTCGAGATGCCCCCGAGGTGGGGGACGCTCTGTAGGACAGGCTATGAAGCAGCTGTCCATTCTTGATTGAGCTTCTCAAGTTTGTTTTACCTTGACCCTTCCTTCCTTGGCTGCATGGTGATAATTAGTAATGAGTAATGAGTAGATTAGTGTAGGACAAGGGTGTCCAACCTGCGGCCCTCCAGCTGCCGCAGGACTACATCACCCATAATGCTCTTGCAGCTAAGGGGCTGGCAGAGGAGTATGGGAGATGTAGTCCTGCAGCAGCTGGAGGGCCGCGGGCTGGACGCCCCTGGTGTAGGGGGTCCCAACAATCGCCCTCAAGAAACGCTGAGCATCCTCACCGGGTTTAGTAGACAATCTGCGGGAATCGTCCGTGGATTAAGATTATTTGATGAGGATATTCCTTGGGTTTTGATCCGGGTTCCTCGACCTTTCATCGCGGCCGGGTTCCACCGATTTACCAACCAATTACCTGAATATCAACATTCTAGAACTATAATCGCCCTTATTGTGAAAGTTTTCTGGAAAATATTGTTCATTTCTTATACGACCCAGAAGTTTTATGGATTAAATCAGGTTTTTGGTGGTTATGTGCACCCCGAGCGGGGCCAGAGGGCACTTCATCGGATATTTAAAACCAGAAGACTGTTCTTGGGCCTGGGGGGGGGGGTCCATCGTTGTTAGAATTTGTCATGAACAGTACTTTTTTGGAAAGAATTGGTTAAGAAGTTTCTTTTGTTAAGAAGAACTGTAGCTGTGAGCCGATAGTTAAGAAGATGATCTGTATTAATCCTCTTGGTTAAGGCGATCTATTGGATTTATCCTTAGGGGATCTGCCGCGGTAATCGCTGGTTGTGGGAGGTCTTCTTAAGAGGATCTATAGGATCTTTCCTTGCTGATGATCAGATTTAGGAATAATTCCTTGGTTGGGATGATGGGTGGGAGTCATCCCTGGGTCACATGATCCAAGACAATCACCCCGTTGGTAATTTATATTTTTTGGGCAGCTCTCCCAGGATTCCACCGAGCAGGATGTCAATAAAAGCCCCGCCAGTGCAACCAGCGAAGTTTCTTTACCTCCTGAAACCGTCCAAGGACATCACATGGAGAATAACTCCCCGCTCCCCAGCTACAGCCAGGTGAGTGGGGGGGGGGGGGATCTTCGGAGTGCAGGGCTTCTGTGGGTTTGGAACACAAACTGAGATCTTTTAGAGGCTTTTCCACTTAAAATGATCATTTTCTTAAGTAGAAGAATCATGCATGGCTTGTTTTGTTTTTTTTATTATTGGTATAAAATGAATTTTTATGGTGGTCCCAGAAACTTATAATATGTATTTTTTTTACCATCAATAAACAATGAATTGCTATTATTTTTTAATTATTAGTATTAATAAAAAAATATTATTTGTGATTTGTGCCTATTTAGCATTTTGCTCTCGAGCTGCGTTTAATAACCGGTATTATCTGTTATTACCTTGCGTGTGAGATGAGTGTCAGCTCCGCGTGTGACGTCTCGTATCTCTCCGCAGGCCGCCCCGACTCACATGCAGTCAGATTCCAGGTCCTACAACAACAACGACTGCTACAAATTCTCCTTCTCCGAGAACAGCAGCCCGGACCTGAGCTCGTCTTTCCGCAGCCTGTACTACTCTCTGTTGGGCAAACAGGGTGAGAGGGGGCAAAGGGGGCAATCTCTGGTCTCTGTAGGGGCAAAAGGGGCGATCACTGGGTTCACTGTAGGGCAAAAGGGGTGATCACTGGTCTCTGTAGGGACACTCACTGGTCTGTGGGGGCAAAAGGGGTGATCCACTGGGGGGCAAAGGGTGATCACTGGTCTCTGTAGGGGCAAACAGGGTGATCACTGGTCTCTGTAGGGGCAAACAGGGTGATCACTGGTCTCTGTAGGGGCAAACAGGGTGATCACTGGTCTCTTTAGGGGCAAACGGGGTGAGAGGGAGGAGCAGGGGCAATTACTGCTTTCTGCTGGGAAAACACTGAGATAGGGCAAATAAACAACATACTCATCTGTAGCTTCCCTGATCTGAATCCTCACCATTTATTTTTAGGGCAATCACCTTTACCTCCGGAGGTGCAAACATCCAGCTGCTGTATGTACCAGCAGAACACGGGGGGGAACTCTTCTGTGCACCCCCACAGCGTCCCCAACATCAACAACCCCCCACCTCAACACCATCAAACCCAGCACCCTTCTTATCTCCCCCCGCAGCAGATGCCCCGGCCGCCAGTGCCTGGGATGTCCCTTGGTAAGTGTGCTCCATTTTGCCCTGCGTGCGTAGCTACTTGACCCCGGGTACTTGACCGCGGAGCTTACGTTCGCTTCCTCTCCAGGGCTCCCCAGCGACTGGTGCTCAAACATTGACTCCTTAAAGGAAAGCTTCAAGATAGTGAGCAGTCTGGATTGGTCCAGCGTGGATCTGTCCCAGTTCTCAGGTGAGATGATAGGGGGGTATCTGTTCCAACGCTAAGTGACATCATTATATTCATCATTGTTCTGTTAAAAATCGTGGGTTTGGGAAAATAAAGGGCGAGAAGGTTATTAAAAGGAGGTATATCAGTGATGTAGATATAGACTGGGTACAGGAGGGCAACCAGGATTGACCCTACTTAAAGCAATGGGGTGCGACTTCCCATTTGGCTTAAAAAAAAAATAAAATAGAATTCACTATTTAGTGAATAATAATAGGGTGGGACTGGGATTTTATTGGAAAAAGGCACCAATGGGCAGGGAGAGAATTACAACTCTAGTAAAACACATAAAATGATCAAGTTTAGGTTTTTCTATGAAATTATTTATAAAGGGAAGATGAGGGGTGGGAAATGGGGGGGGGGGTATTGAATAAAATAGATGGGCAGATAAAAGGTGGGGGTTCTAGAGCGTGTGACCGCAGAACGTTTACCTCTGTCTCCAGACCTCATGGAAAGTCTACGTCAGGCAGAGCTGAAGAACTGGAGTCTGGATCAGCATCACATCGCCAGCCTGTGCGACTCCCTGAGCCATCTGCTAAACCAGACCGGGCTCCTGCCGCCAACGCACGGGCAACCCTCTCAGTGCCAGGCACAGTGCCTGCCCCCCACCACCAGCAGTGCCTGCGCGCTCCGGGGCGGGAAGCCCGGCCATAGCATGGCAGGTGAGAACGGGGGGAACAAGAGTACCGACGAGGTGGGGGACTTCAGGGCAGATGCCGAAAGGGGGAGAAATGGCCGGAGAGAGAAATATTTGCATTGGGGGCGGGGCTTTAGAAAGTTTTATGCAACTTTTTGAACACTTGTTGGCTATTAGTTATCCATCTAGATGAGAAATCATATGTTGTATGCACTCATAACCAACATGGCGAGCCCCTACAAAACAGGGACATCAGGGGAGGAAAGAGACTGCGCCACCTACTCAGGGACACTTTGGAGGTATGAGTGAGTGGTGGAAGGCCCATTGGGGGCTGGGCAGGTCTAAAGGTGTATTTAAGAAGGAATAAGAGGCAGGTTTTTCTTAAAAACACACATTTCTGAATAGTTTCTTATTTTCCCACCAGCAGTAAACTCCTACGGGCAAAATCAGCATCCCCCTGCCTCCTGTGGCCACACTTTCACCGCACCCCCTGGTTACCCCATCCAGACCCAGGCACCCCCCACCTACAGCCAGCAAGGTAAGGTACCCCCTGCGATCGGTGCACGTCATGCCGGTAATGATGATTGAGTGTATACTCAGACCCGTTAACTGCCCCTTCTCTCCGCAGGACGCCACTCACAACGTGCTTTGTACCCCCCGCCTCGTCCCTCGCTCCGCTACCCCCACAGCAGCGACGACATTCAAGATGACTTTGACTGGGACTCCATCGCTTAAAAGACTCGCCAGCCCACCCCGTGGGGCATTACAGAGACAGGAGTGAGTTCCGCACTCCGCTACGTGTGTGTGTATGTGTGTATATAGATATACATATATATACATGTATATAATCGTATATCTCCGCCCGACAATCAGGGGCAAAGTATCCCCTCTCGCTAAGCAGGAGGGGACCATAAGAAAAAGCCCCGTTTCAGCCGTCATTGCCCCCCCCCAGATGCCATAAAGAGAGGGAGTCGAAATAACGACGATGCCTTTTTGTCTGCCTGCCCCGCCGTGGGGGGAGATCTCCCAGCGCCGCGGCCTCTGGTGTTACTGAAGGAAAGATGGAGCAGCCCGAATTATTTATACGGCACGTACGTCACGACAGAAACTGTTATTAATATGCACAAGACTCCGCTCCGGAAATATCCGCCGATTGGCGAATCCTCGCCGCCATCTTGGATTTGTAACGTCCATGTTTTGTCACCATTGAGGAACGCCGCCCGACAACCTCTTGCCGGCCTGCGAGTCCAGTATGAAAAGAGTTAAGCGATGCATGGTGCAGGGTTGGGGGCATCCGCGCAGCCCCTCTTAACTGTTTCAGCGCTGGAATGCTTTAGAGGAAAGAAGGGATTGAAGATTCGTATCCAGAAAAACCAAGACGCTCGGACTTTTGTGAAATCGCAGACTTTGTTTCCATTTCAAGGACAGAACTTGTTTTCCTGCTTTAAAAAAGTGTACTAATCAAACCACCTGTGCACAAGCATTGGGATCTTATAAAAGAAAAATATATGGTGTACCGCTGCTTCTGAGGCCTGGCTTTGGGAAATGTCATCTGTCCTGTTATTGTCATCATCATCATCTGTGTCACGCTGGTCTGAATACAATTATTGTTCAAATGGCTGCCATTTCTGCTAAGGGCCGTCCGCCTAGGTGTTCTGATAATAGCCCTAAACTCTTATCTTAATTATACATCTTCTGGGTTTTCAGTGAACTCAATCGCAATCCTATACATTACAAGATGCTAAACAACGCTGTACTGGTTATAGAGCTCTGTATGGGTCGGGTCCGGCATTGTACTGGTTATAGAGCCCTGTATTGGTCAGGCCAGAGATTGTACTGGTTATAGAGCCCTATATGGGTCAGGGCAGGGATTGTACTGGTTATAGAGCTCTGTATGGGTCGGGTCCGGCATTGTACTGGTTATAGAGCTCTGTATGGATCGGGTCCAGCATTGTACTGGTTATAGAGCTCTGTATGGATCGGTCAGGGATTGTATTGGTTATAGAGCTCTGTATGGGTCGGGCCAGGGATTGTACTGGTTATAGAGCTGCGTATTGGTCGGGTTGGGGATTGTACTGGTTATAGAGCTGTGTATTGGTCGGGTTGGGGATTGTACTGGTTATAGAGCTCTGTATGGATCAGGTCAGGGATTGTATTGGTTATAGAGCTCTGTATGGGTTGGGCCAGGGATTGTACTGGTTATAGAGCTCTGTATGGATAGGAGTGTACTGGTTTTAGAGCTCTGTATGGGTCAGGCCAGGGATTGTACTGGTTATAGAGCCGTGTATTGGTCGGGTTGGGGATTGTACTGGTTATAGAGCCCTGTATGGGTTGGGCCAGGGATTGTACTGGTTATGGAGCTCTGTATGGGTCGGGTCAGAGACCATACTGACTTATAGAACCCTGAATTATGCAATTTGCAGCCTATACCCCATTTTTTATAGCACTAACCAACATGCTATGGGTGGCTGATGCCAGTCAGTGAGTTGTGATTGTTAGAGCGGTGGTGGGAGATGCCGCAGAGTGCATGCCAGCTGGCGTAAGACCTGAGTGCGTTGTGGCAGTCGGTGTTGGGAGCTAATTGCACAGTGCCGGTCAGCGCTGGGTATGAGCTAAGTTCATGGTGCCAGTCAGGGCTGGGTATAAGCACACAGTGCCAGTCTGCGCCCAGAGAAAGCTAATTGCACAGCACCAGTCGGTGCCAGGTGAGAGTTGAGGGCACCAATTATTGCCGGGTGAGAGCTGAGTTGACTGCCAGCCAGTGGGGGGGCAAGGCTGACCGCATGGTGCCAGTTAGTGCCGAGGGGAGGGCTGAGGTGTCAGCGGTGGGTGAGAGCTGGGTGTACAGGGTCAGTCAGTGTTTACCGGGCACATGACGACAGCCTGCGCATGGTGTGAACACAAGCTGATCTCTCCTGTTTACAGATACTCCAATGTGTTTCTCGTATGTGCTATATCAATGTTACACAAACGTATTCAGTTTAATACATGCTGCCTTAAATCTCTCGCCTGTCTGTGATTTACCTGTTCATCAAATGCGTCCAAAAGCCACGGCGCCATTTAATAACTAAATACAGCATTAGGAACATAATTCCCAGCAGCCTCATTTATAATTCCTCGAGAAATGACAAAAAGAAGGGAAAGAGGCAAAAAAGTGCTTTAAGGAAATGTCGGACACGCTGCCCTTTAACACTTTCCTCTACGAGATAGCCTCGTATTATAAACGTCACCCTTGATTTTAGGAATCCTGCGTGTATTCACTACTCCTTTAGCTGAGCACCAGATACTAGAGCGTCTTAACAACCCCTTAAGATACCCGACATCCAAAGACTTAATCATCTGCAGTGTCCCCTTCATGGAATCTTACCGCGCTTTTTGCCCCAATCACTACTTTTGCTAAGCCCAGAAATTCTACAGAGGACGTGATGACATAAATAGGAAAACTTTTATAAAAAATATTTTATAAGTATACAAGCCTTTATATGCAGACAATCGTGCCTGTATTGTGCTAACTTCATTATGGAGCTATGTACATAATACTGTTAAAAAAAATATAAAAGATTTAAGAACCAGAATGAAGTAAAACACTTAACCCACAGATCAGCCAGCAGGGAAATGCCCCCACTGCCCCGCGCGGGGTAAATAAACCCTGTACGTTTTCCATAAGTGATTGTCTTGGACCTGTATGAGAGGATTGTGTCTCGGCGGCCAGCGAGACGAGCTGCGTAGTGCAAAGCGAGAAGTCCCACGGAGCGCCATAACCCTCAGCCAGCCATTCCACCTGGTTACATGCAGCCAAGCTACGCGACGGCCTCTCTAATCAGGTGAGGCCGAGGCTGCTCTTCAGAGTATCATCCAGTCTGGCAGTTTCTCGCTCTAAAACCACAGGTCGGGGGTCAGAGGTCACCGCCGCCAGGGAGCGATTGAGATTTTGTCTCAAAGCGGTGAGTTCATCCGTGGTGCGAGAGCAGCTCTGTATGTACGCCGACCGGTGGTCTCGTTCAGCACGGAGCTGGGACTGTAGAAGCAACACCTGGAGGGGTAAAGTCATATTTCTTCAATTCCGTGTTCACTGGATCTTTCCTCTCTGTATTAGATTCCTACCTTATACACACACATATATATATATAAACTTATACAAATATATACTTATGCACTCATATATATATTATACTTATACACTTATATATATATACTTATACAAATATATACATATACACTCCTCATGGACAAAGAGCATTCCGGTACGGCAGCCCCGGGGCAGCACTCTGTATTATACCCTCTGCAGAGTTTTGCTTCATCCTCATGCCCAGCTACTTACCCCCCCCAAACTGTAATAGCCATGTCTGTACCTGTTTTTGCAGATCCATCACGCTTTGCAATGATATCTTTGGGTCGTTGGTGTCCTAAAGAAGCCAGAAAAAAAAACCAAAATGAATGAATGACTGCAACGATAAATGTTTTGTTTATCAGTAACTCGCTGTCTTGAGGATGACCAGGACTTCATGTTCCACACGTCATCTGGGTCTTCTGTTATATATGACAATGACAAGTGTGTACGTACACACACACACACACACCTTAAGATAGATGCCCATGGCTTACAGTATACTACATATAGAACCCTGCATTCCATGGTGGTCTTACTTAAGTGTGTTATAAAAGGACCTATGGGCACTCCGTGTCGCGGAATTTAATGGTCTTCTCATTAACAATCTGTTTTAAGACAACTTTGGGCTTTGCGGATTCTCTGTATGTCTGATAGTTAAACTCCCCAATCATATTCTTGTAGCTTCCCTGCTGCGAAACTCACTTGTTCAGGTTGGACGGCACTGGAATGATGAGCGGACGCTCCAGCCACATTGCGCAATTCTCTGCGGAGACTCCTCCTCTCACTTTCCACCTGAGGATCAAGAACAGTCGGTGGAACCCAAGAGTTCCAGATCTCCCGTAGATCCCCACGCCATACAAGATGCTTCAGATACTCACTCTATCCAACGTCTGTCTCAGATGCAGATTCTGACTCCGCAGGGCATCCTTCTCATTCTCCACCCTTGCAACTGCCTCTTGCAGGACCTTCAGCCTCTGCTCAAAGCTCCCTTTTTCTGGGCCATGACTAAATTGATTGACGCCCTCCTGCATGAAATTGACATTTTGTTATTACTGTCACATGTTTTGGGCTTTATCTACTAACCAGGGACTTGAAAGCACTTTGCAGTCCAACCCCAATGAGCTTATGCTCTAACAACAGCTTGTATGGCTCCATATAAAGCATTTTGACTATATAAAGTCACATGACATATGTCATAAGTAACATATTACTCCATCAGCAGGTTTGGCTCATATCCTTATTGTACTACTCTTGGTACTCTTAGGAGCAGAAGTCAATCTGCCCTTGACGTGGCACGTAGTCTCCTCACCTTTAAAGCCATAATCTCTAGCTCCAGTTCTTGGGCTTTCTCCCTCCAGGAGATCTCTTCAGCCTCGGTGTTCCTTAGCGCGGTCTCACATTTTTCTAGGCGAACTCTCAGAGTCTCTTCCCTCTTCTGGGATTCTTTTCGTTCATGCCGTAGGGCTTCCAGCTCACCATGGATCCTCTCCAACCCCGCGTCCATCTCAGAGTCCACGTATCCGCTTTCGCTCTCCAGAAAACTCCATTTGCCAATTTTGCTTTGAGGAGCCAAGCTTCCGGTTTCCCTCTCTGACAATCCTTTATCCAGAACAGATAAATGTCCTGCTATTTTCTCTCGGAGAACTTTGACTTCATCTTCTTTCTCCATCACCGCGGTCTTTGTCGCTTCCAGAGTATAGACAAGTTCTTCTTTCTTCAGCTCCTGCTCCTTCATAGCTTTGGACAGATCGGTCACTCTTTGCTTCAGAATCAAGTTCTCTCTCTCATGCCGTCTCTTGTCCTCTAACCTCCTTTGCTCTTGGACCATCAGATCTTGCTTGATTTCTCCTATCTTCATTCTCAGAGCTTTGATCTCTCCTGCTTTTCCCACTTCCTCCGTTAGAGAAAGGTCTGTCTCCTTCACCTCATCGACCTGTCCTTCCGTTGTTTCTCCCACAGACCCTTCAGCATCTCGTACATCCCGGTTCTTCTCTTCTTCATCTCTTAAACCACGTGACAGTTCTGCTACCTGTTCATTCAGAGCTTTCAGCTCTCGTAGTTTCTCTTCCTCTATGACTTCTTTGTCCTTTAGCGCCTGCGTATGTTCTGTCAACTTCTCTCTCAACACCCTTTTTTCTTCTTCACCATCCTTTATGATCATCTCCTTCTGTTTTACAGCCTGTGACAGACCACCTAGCTTCTCTCTCAGAGCGCTAATCTCTCTCTCATTCTGCTTCTTCTCTTCCGCAGTCTCTTGCTGCTTCTCTATTAGAACTCGGTGAAGCTCTGTTATTTCTTTCTTTAACGTTTCCATCTCCTTAGCTCTCTCCTGTTCTCTTATCTCCTTTTCTGTTAGACTTTGCCTAAGTTCTGTGACTCTGTCATTCAAAGCACGGCTGTGTTCTTCAAGCTGCGTGATTTTCTCTCCTAATGATTTTTTATTGTCAAACCGTTCCTGGTGAAGTTCTCTAACTTGCTGTGTCAGAGTCTCACACTCAGAGCCTCTCTGATCGGCTAATATTTCTTTTTCTCTCAGTGCCTTGGATAATTCGGAGAGTCTCTGCCCAAGAGCTCGGTTCTCCTTCTCCATCATACTTTTCTGTATAGATTCTGTCTCCGCGTCTCTTAAAGATTGTAAAAGAGCTTCGACTCTCTCTCGAAGAGCTTTATTCTCGCTCTCAAGTTGTATCTGTAAGATCTCAGCTTCTCTCCCTTTCTCTGCCATTTCACTCTCCAGAAAACTCCATTTGCCAATTTTGCTTTGAGGAGCCAAGCTTCCGGTTTCCCTCTCTGACAATCCTTTATCCAGAACAGATAAATGTCCTGCTATTTTCTCTCGGAGAACTTTGATTTCAACTTCTTTCTCCATCACCGCGGTCTTTGTCGCTTCCAGAGTATAGACAAGTTCTTCTTTTTTCAGCTCCTGCTCCTTCATAGCTTTGGACAGATCGGTCACTCTCTGCTTCAGAATCAAGTTCTCTCTCTCATGCCGTCTCTTGTCCTCTAACCTCCTTTGCTCTTGGACCATCAGATCTTGCTTGATTTCTCCTATCTTCATTCTCAGAGCTTTGATCTCTCCTGCTTTTCCCGCTTCCTCCGTTAGAGAAAGGTCTGTCTCCTTCACCTCATCTACCTGTCCTTCCGTTGTTTCTCCCACAGACCCTTCAGCATCTCGTACATCCCGGTTCTTCTCTTCTTCATCTCTTAAACCACGTGACAGTTCTGCTACCTGTTCATTCAGAGCTTTCATCTCTCGTAGTCTCTCTTCCTCTATGACTTCTTTGTCCTTTAGCGCCTGCGTATGTTCTGTCAACTTCTCTCTCAACACCCTTTTTTCTTCTTCACCATCCTTTATGATCACCTCCTTCTGTTTTAGAGCCTGTGACAGACCACCTAGCTTCTCTCTCAGAGCACTAATCTCTCTCTCATTCTGCTTCTTCTCTTCCGCAGACTCTTGCTGCTTCTCTATTAGAACTCGGTGAAGCTCTGTTATTTCTTTCTTTAACGTTTCCATCTCCTTAGCTCTCTCCTGTTCTCTTATCTCCTTTTCTGTTAGACTTTGCCTAAGTTCTGTGACTCTGTCATTCAAAGCATGGCTGTGTTCTTCAAGCTGCGCGATTTTCTCTTCTGATGATTTTTTATTGTCAAACCGTTCCTGGTGAAGTTCTCTAACTTGCTGTGTCAGAGTCTCACACTCAGAGCCTCTCTGTTCGGCTAATATTTCTTTTTCTCTCAGTGCCTGTGATAACTCGGAGAGTCTCTGCCCAAGAGCTTGGTTCTCCTTCTCGATCAGACTTTTCTGTATAGATTCTGTCTCCGCGTCTCTTAAAGATTGTAAAAGAGCTTCGACTCTCTCTCGAAGAGCTTTATTCTCGCTCTCAAGTTGTATCTGTAAGATCTCAGCTTCTCTCTCTTTCTCTGCCATAGCTCGTGATAATTCTGACACTGTCTCTCTTAGGGATATCCTTTCCATCTCAGTCTCTCTAGCTTGACTTTCCCACCTCTCTAAAGAGGTTTGTGCAAGGTCTCGTTCTTCTTTGCATCTTTCTAGGCTCTCTTCCAAAGCCTTAATATCTCGTTCCATCCGTTCCAATGACCTCTCATGCTTTCTCTGGCATTCCTGTAAGGCATGTTGCAATGAGAGAATATTTGAGTTCCTCACCTCCAAAGCCTCACTCTGGTTGTCCATCTCATTCAGAACAGTCTCTTTTTCCTTTTGGAGAGCCGATACTACTTGTTTTAGATCTTGTATTTCGCAGTCCCTCTCTCGTACCTCTTCGTTGTGGGACTCCAGTAACTCCACAGACGATTTCTTCAGAGTCAAAACTTCTTGTTCGCATTTTTGCTGCGCTAAAGTCAGACGTTCTGCCGTCTTCAAGGCCGCGTCTCTCTGTTCTTGACACTCTATTAACTTGGACTCCAAAAATAGGATGTCTCTAATTCTCATTTCCAGTGTAATCTGCTGGCTGTCTAAACTACTCAGAGCAATCTCTCTCTTTTGTACGGTCTTTCTCAGCGTGTCGATCTCGATTTCTCTTTCTTGTACTACCATAGCCTGTCTTTCTAAGGACTTTAAAGCACTCTCTCTTTCTAACTCGCACTGTACCAACCTCGCATTCAAAGCTTCACTTAAATTGTCTCTCTCTTTCAGTACGACGGTTTGATGGTCCAGCTGTTCCAACAAACTCTCGGTCTCAGACTGGTGATCTCGTATTGTCTCCCGTAAGGTTTTAATTTCTTGGTCTCTACTGGTTAATTCTTGATGCAATGCAACGACTGCGCTCTCTCGCTCCATCTGGCACTGTCTCAGGCGCTCTCGCAGATTGGAAAGTTTGTTCTCTGCTTCTGAAGCTGCAAGCGACATCTGCGTCATAGCGCTCTCTTCCTTTTCCTGACAAGTACGAACCCTCTCTTTAAGCGTCTCAATTTCCACATCTTTCTCTTTGATCATTATTAGGCTGTCCTCTCTTGACCTCTCGGCTGCCTCCTTCAGTTTTTCGCACTCGCTGAAACGCTCTTTCAGGGTGGCCAGTTGTCGATTTGCTTCTTGGAAAGCCTGGGTCTGATACTGCAAGTCTGTCACCGTGGAGTCTCTCTCGTTTTGGCCCTGTAAGAGCTGTTCTTTCAGGGTCTTGATCTCTCGCTCTCTCTCTTGGACAGTCACGTTGAGGCCAGCTAGCGAGGTTAAAGCCATTTCTTTTTCTTCATTGTACTCCTGGACAGTCTCTCTAAGTTCTGCAATGTGTCTGTCTCGCTCTTGTAAAGTTGCTACATGGCTTGCTAGGTTATTAAGAGCTGTCTCTTTTTCTTCCATGCACTCTTTTATCCTCCCTTTTAGGATTTCCACCTCGTGTTCTCTCTCGTTCTTTATTAAACTCTCGTGTTCCAAGTTCCCCAGGAGGTTGTCTTTCTCTTCTAGGCTCTTCTGCAGGTTCTGTCTGAGAACTTCCATATCTTGTTCCAGCCGAGACAGAGAAGTGGATTTTTCCTCAAGTTCTTTTCTAAGTTGCTCGGCAATGTTTCTCTCTTTTTCGACTGTCTCCTGAAGCGACCGCTGACTGTCTAATGCTCTCTCAGCACGTTCCTCGGAGGCCTTCCTCAGAGCGCTCTCCTTCTCCAGATGGTCACGCAGCGTCTCTGATTCAATCTGTAAAGAAATGGTATTTAGTGGATCAAAAGTACCGCTATCTCCATTCAGTGTTAGACATACAGAGCATCTCATTTTAAATCCCCCAAGTAACAGACTTGCAGATGGTTACCCTATAAATGGATCCACCAGCGACACAGTAATGCCAACACAGCCCCAAAAAAATCACAAACCTAAAATATAATTCACTAAGCAGTTACTCTATTCATGTCATATCTGCAATATTTCTCCTAAATTCCCCAAACCCACCTTGTCTCTCTCAAGCTCCTCTCTCTGAGCTCTCTCAGCCTGATATTCTTTATCCATTTCAGACAGTCTCTGAGACAATGCAAGCAGTCTTTTCTCTGTTGACTCTCGCTCCTCACGAAGAAGCAGAACTTCATCTAGAAGGAATCCAGAGATACGTATAACAGCTGCTTTCAATCCAATCTCCCACCACAGTACAACACAATCTGTTTCTCACCTTGAACTGTCTCTTTAGACTGCATGAGTGTCCGCACTTCAGTCTCAAGGTGACTGCAGGTGATCTCCAACTGGGACGCTCTCTCCTGCGATGCAAACAGGGTGCTTTCCAAAGACTGCTTCGAAGAGCTGGGATAGGTGGCAGAGAGAGTACAGGTGAGATGCTAAAAAGCAGAATGAGACATGGGGAGTGCACCACAGTAATCGAGAGAGAGAGAAATAAAAGACTGCTGTACCAAAGCATTAAAGGAACAGCAAACCTCACTATTGTGACATATAGAATTTCCGAGAGAAATGTTAGATTTAGACGTGTTCTATGGCACATAGCGAGTAGGTTTAATCCCATCTGATAAGGAATTAAGAAACATATTATAAGAAAACAAATCATTGCATTGTGTTGGAATTCCTGGTTTTTGTATAATTTTTGCTCTTGCCAGGGAAAATATACACAGAATGAGTACACGCACTTTTTGTACATGGACGCTCTCTAACTTTAAAAGAGAGAACAAGATAATGTTTGTGGGCAGCTAATATCTATTTAATAAATTCCAAATGGTGTATTTATTGGGGGACGCTACAGAGGAATTCAGATGGAAGATTATGGGACAACAAATCCCCGACAGTTTCTTGCCAAACACCAAATTTCATCCACTTGTATTCAGACAGAGAGCTATTTCAGTCTTGATTAAAGGTGACAGAAGTCTATAAAACGTACCCTTTCTATGGCTAATGTTTGAGAAAGTTAAAGCCATTTTGTCTTGAGTTCCAGAGTCACTTTCAACGCTTTACTACATTACATTCTTTACAGAGCGCAGAGAAGAGGGCCCTGGCCTTGAGAGCTTACAATCTATAAACCTAGCATTTCCCATTCTACGATCACCTAATACAAACATGAAGCGGTGCGGTAGAACAACTTGATAGCAATCAGAACGTCTCTGAGATAGGATGAAAGCCCCAGTAAATAGCATGCAAAGCTTGTAGGTAAACCTGCCCATCAGTAACAAGAGAGACAGCCAAAAAAATAACACAAACCAGAGACAGACTTTAAATGAAGAGATGGGGTGAAACCACACTCCTCACCTCATGTAATTCAGTTTTTCCCTCAGCTCTTGATACCCTCTCTCTGTCTCCACAAGCTGCACATGCAGGGCAGATTCCTCCATGTTAAGGTCCCCTTCTTCCTGGCATAACGCTGACGGCTCCTTGTCCTGCATCAGAGAAAGCTGGGAAAGTAGAGAAAGGGGTCGTATTAAACGAGAACAATGAATGGGGTAAGGGAGCACCACCCTGAGGTACGAACAAACATAACAAGATTTATATACTGAATAACGAATCTCGTGTCTCTATGGACTTAGTCATAGCCTCCAGGTTTGAACTTGCATTCACCTGCAGTCCGTCTCTCTCTGCCTGGACGAGTCTAAGCTCAGTTTCGAGATTCTCTCTTGCACTCTCGCTCTCTTGTAGTTGGATCTGTCTCTTCGCATATTCTGCTCTCAGCTCGGACAGCTCTGTGTTGCATGTCTGCAAACTATCCTTGGCCTGAGCAATCTCTCTCTCAGACTCTTGCTGTCTCTCTGCGAGTGAGGCCATCTCTTTCTCTGTCTGCAAATGTGCACAAAAGAATATATATATATATCAATCCCTCACGCAAAAGGTTTTCAAAACAAAGGAGTCAAATAAATGAGTGAAACGGCACAGGTAGATTATTCACCTGCTGTAAAAGGGTGTTCAATGACACTTTATCCAGAGACAAGGCCTGGTTTAAATCTCCCATCTTGGCTATGACATCATGAAGACTTTCTACTTCCATCTTGTGTTGACTCTCTGCTACAGTGAGCTCACAGATCCTTTTCTCGGCCTGAAACAAAACGTAGCATCCATAATTGGAAGAATAAGTCACCGGTCCAACTATCACCTGCTTAAAACTTTTATCACTTAGTTGTGCTGCACCAGCCAACACTAAAAGGACTCGGGCGTACCTTGTGAAGTGCGTCCTTCAGAACGTGGTACTCGTCCTGAGATAGGTCCCTCTCCAAGTGACACCGCAGAAGCTCCTCTCGTAGCGTAATCAACGCCTGGAGCAGATCTGAACGCTCAGAGTCCAGAGAGGCAAGAGACTGCTGCCTGGAGAGAAAGAAGAGGTAAGACGTGAACAGCGGCATCAGCAAAGGGCAACAATGCAATAAAGGTTAAATTTCATAAATAAAACCCGGAAATAAAAATTGAAGAAATTAATTGAAACTAAACTCACTGTTTGCTTCTCAGTTCGTGCTCCTTATTCTGCCACTGAGACTCCATTTCCATCTTGAACGCCTTTTGATGCGACCTCATAGATTCCACCTGTAAACAATACGCGTCCAGTTGTGACCTCATTATATCTCTTTCCTGATCGCCTTTTTCAGCATGTTTCCTCAAGGACTCCATTTCCCGCCCGCATTCTGCAACCTGTGACTTTAAGGAACCGATTTCCTGCTCTGACCGCTCGGTTTGTGATTTCAGAAAACGGACTTCCACTTCTGATGTCGCCAGTTGTGACTTCATCAACTCCACTTCCTGCTGAGATTTGTCTACCAACGATTTTGTTAACCCCACTTCCTCTCTCGAAAGTTTAAGTTGTGACCTAATTAACTCCACTTCTTCTCTTGAATCTTCTAGCTGCGACCGAACAAACTCCACTTTCTGTCTTGCGTCTTCTAGCTGTGAGCTCATTGACTCCACTTCCTGACTGGATTCGAATAGCTGTGACATCATCAGCTCCACTTCCTCCTTTGATTTTTCCAGCTGTGACCTCATCAACTCTACTTCCTGTCTTGATTCTTCTAACTGTGACTTCACTTCCTTTTTCGATTTCTCGTGTTGGAATATGATGGACCTTACTTCATCTTCTGAAGTGTCTTGTTGTATCCTCATTAAGCTAAGTTCATGCTCAGATGACAGAAACTGTGACCTCACAGACATTAAGTCCATTTCTAGTGTCTGTAACTGTGCCGACATAGTATTAACTTGTTGTTCCGAAGTCTCTAGCAGTGATTGTTTAGCCTCTAGATCCAATTTAAGCATCTCAATCAATGACTTTCTCGATTCCACCTCTTGTCTGGATGATTCAGTTGAGGACCCCACAGTCTCCAGCCACATTTTCTGATTTCCACTGCCCTCATTTTTCCTCTCCACTGTCCCCACTCCATGATCCCATGTTACCAAAAGGTAGTTAGGTGGCATTGATGTGTCTTGGGATATAACATCCTCCGATTCCTTCAACTTCAACTGAATGACAGAGACACAAGAAGCCTGCAGGAGGCGAGAGAACCTTGCCCAATCAGCACGATAAGCAGATAAGTCCCTGGGGGGAAAAAAAGAAATGTCGTATTGATCGTAAAATCCTTTTTAAAGTGACACGGGGGAAATAAACCTGCTTGTTCAGCAACCTATCAACAATCCAGTGAAAAATCTTTTTGAATTTTACCTTCTAAGGTATTCCGATCAGTCCTCACCTGTCTGTCGCAGTTTTCAGCTCTTGAAATTGTCGGTGAAATGTCACAAAATCCGTCCATATGCGGAGAAGCCGTGAATGCTCTTTTGCTAGGCGGCTGTTATAGAGCTAAATAAAAAGGAGGGAATTATCTGTGGTGAACTCATGCAAGCTCTTTGATTCCTACAAATCCATCCTTTGTTCCAAAAAAACTTTGTTTTTTCTTTGTTCAGAAAAACACCATAATTTGAAATACTAATGCACTGGCTTAAATAAATGTGATTGTCCCAGCGCTTCATTATTCAAAACCATATCCACAAGGTAGGTGGCTTACGTCACCAAAAACTGGATGATCAGTCCCTCTTTCAAGTGACACCAATGGAGAAAATATATTGGGGGTATGTGTTTAAATCTTAATGCCCCTGCATGAAGCATTTTTATTAGCATCCTGAGTTAAAGGAGCCATTGAGTCATCCAGCCAAATAACTCTCCTTTTCTTATTTCCTGACCCCAAGCACTCCTACTTACCCCAAAATTTCCTTAAAGCAAAACCCCTTTTTATAATCCTTACACCAATACATTACCCCCTTTTATATATCATTCCCTAATGATGCTTCCATTCCTCATTTTCCCACAAACCTACCTGTCTCTCTGACTCCCACTCTGTCTCTTTCCGCTCCAGTTCTTTCATAGCTCCTGCCCAGTCTGCTGTAAGTTTTCTGAGATCTTCCTCCAGACACGCGTTGACTTCTTGCGTGTGACCTAGGTCCTCTCTGAGAAGAGCATTCAGAGCAGCGAGACTCTCGCACCTGGAGTTAGGAGATCAGAAGAAGTCACCTTTCCTGGCGTTAGCGTAGTTTGCGCGGCAACTACATGCAACGATTCTACAAACGCTTCCTAAAAAGCAGTACCCAAGTGTGGGTAAGATCCCAGACTCACTGCTCACCTCTGCTGCTCTTCTTCCAGCCGCTGGAGAGCTCTCTCCAGCTCCGTTTCCCCTTGACTCTGCATTAAAAACAATAAAAAATAAAACAATTAAAATAAATTGGTACCATATGGACATCTTTGTGTTTAATGAAGGTAAAATAATTCACTTCCACTGGAAAAAAACCATTCAAAGCCAGCTTGTATGTACCTTTACCCACAATTAATGATTCCTATCCTTCAATACTAAATCAATCGCTTATCACATACCATCAACAATACACAGCAGGTTGTGGCACCTATTTTGGAGTCTATTCACTAAAGGGAGGGTTGGCAGGAGAGTTTCCTGGAGAGTTGTGCTTATATCTCCTTCACTTCATTATGAAGACCCAACCCAGTGTTTTAGGGTTTTTTTTGCTGCAGAAAGAACTTGGCCCTGAATAATGTATTTTTAAATCAATGATATTTTTCTCATCACATATTGAATTATGCATTATACAGGGCCAGCTCGACTCTCGTTGTTGCTGGAGAAACTTTCCAATTTTGGACCTTCTTAATGAACATTGAGGTGAGTTAAACTCTCTTTAGTGAATAAACTGTTATGTGTCCACAATTTGGACTTTTTTTTACGTACATTTAATAACAGTTTTTTCAAATAGCCCCTGGACTGCCTTCCATTTACCGCAAGTTCCAAAGGCTTTCCATTTCTAGCTCTTAGTCATTAGATATGCCTTTTGCTTCCCTAGAATCCCGTTTATCGACATTATTTTAATAGGTCTGACCGATCTATAGAAACAAATCAATCAATGGTGCTCCTGCACAGACGGAAACACTCACAAGTAAATAGCCAGGTTAAGTTATACAGGGTGCCGGGGTCAAAACTGCCTCCACGGTGACAATAAATAATCCAAATACTCCACAATCGCTTGTCTCAGTGTTACATTGGAAGAATCCGTGATTACATGAACAGATGGACAGAGAGAGAGAGACTTTCACCCTTATACCAGTGGTTACTTATAAGTAGTTACAGTATAGTATAGGTGCGAAACACGACCTTTATCCATCTGCTCCTGTAAGCACGGATTCTTTGAACACTGAGTCAAGTAAGCGCGGAGTCTTTGGATTATTTATTGTCTAACCTGACTCTATATATATATATATGTATATATGATACGTAAAATGTTGGTTATTCGTTCGATCCGTACCAGGCTCCATTCTTGACTCTGCTGCAGCTCTTGGTAACGAGTTCTGTACTGAAGAACCTGGGGGAAAAAAAAACAAAACAAAACACAATTTATATGTCAAAGCCTCAGAAACAACACAGAATGGGGGTTAACACAAAATTGCACAAATAAAACATATGTATATATATATATATATACACACACACATATGTACATACATATATATATAGGTTCTGCACTGCTCGCTCTCTCTCTCTTTATATATAAATGATCTATTATCTATGCTGTGTCTATGTTGTATGCTATGCCTCAAAAATCTTTTGAGAAGAGGCCCTTACAAGAGATCCCGCTGACATAGTTATATTATTACCTATACCGTATAAGTGGGGGTACTCTCAGGAAACCCACTTAATATTTTGCATATATTCATCCATAAGAGACTTGGTTCGATGACCGATCTGTATGTTTGGCTGAAGAATGCTTTAACGTGGAGTATTCTTATTGCCACCGATTTGCGCATGCGCGGCGATGAGACACGTATGGAGTCACCTTGGCCTGAAGTTTCTCAATGAGCACCGCCTGCCTCTTCTGAGCATCTAACGAAACTTGCAGCTCCCTTTGCAAAGCCAGCCAATCAGGGCCGAGCTCCGCCCTCTGCGTCATTCCCACATCGACGTACGCAGCAGCTGTGAATAAGAGAACCAATGTGTTTACGTACATCGCGTCATGCAAATAAGTACACCTCGACGCGCATGCGCAAACTGCTACTCCTTCATACTATATGCATGTTTCAATTCGCTCACTGGGTTAGCCTGTACCACTTCTGCAGGGAGGCTGTTCCACTTATCCACCACCCTACATTTAGATGCAATGTAAGGATGGGGTAGATAAATCAAACAGCTTCCCAGCAGAATTAGTAGATGTTAATACTATATACTACCCTAAGCTCCAAGTGGCCAAAGAGGGACACTTTTATGTTAGGCGTGTGGTTAGGAGCACAGATTACCGGAGGCTTTATGTGACCTTGTGACGAATAAGTAGCTATTTATGTAATTGAGTTCCAAGAATAATACATTTTATTTGCGCCGTTTGATTTATCGACACATTTCCTGCTGTTTCTATACACATTATCGGTGCTTTTAGGGCTGTAGAACCCTGCGATCCCCTCATACCCAGCAAACATTCTGACCTCCTAGAAAAGCGGGAAGAGATCGATTTGAGGCTAAAAGAGGGACCGTCCCTCCAAATCATTGATGCTGGCAGGTATGGTACAGGGCGGGCATATGGCTATATAATTTAATAAATAAGGTTTAATAATAAGGTTTATGTTTTTAAAGCAGGACACAAACAAGCAGAGCAGATGATTCTTATCGACAATGCGCATCTTCGCTCGTACTCACTCACTCACTCACTCACTCACTCACTCACTCACTCACTACAGGCAACCAACCTTTACAAGCCCGCACGGCTCACACACTTTATTTTTATTGGGTTTATAAACATATTGCTAAATGATTCACACAACCCCACTCCGTCCAAGTAACCCTCCAGCTTCATCACCCCAGCATGCCCGCACCTCCCTCACCACACCCTCTGCTGAGTTCTCCCCCCTCACTGCACCAGCAGGGTATTTATTCCCCTCCCTAACTCGGCAAGGCACCCCAAGCGGGTTAATTCCCACCCCCCGCGTCCCCTTTATCTACCCTGAGCACGGGAAACTCCTCCTGCCTCTCCCACTCAACTTTACCTGACACTCTCACCCCATTTTGAATCTCCCTCCAATATTTCCTTCAGCTGCAAGTCTGAAAACCTTTGAACTCTGACCCATAACTTTCAGTCACAAGTACTTCCGGTTATGGGGGCACATGATTGGATGAACTATTCACTTCCAAGAACGATGCTCTTCCCGCCCCTGGCAACAGCCGGGATTCCATACCGCCCCTTAGCAACCAGCCACTATCTCTAGTAAAAACCTAGAGGCTGACAGACAGGAAGCGGAAGTGGGGCTTGATCCCGCATTGCGTTCTGGGGATTGTAGTCATCATAAACCTGTCATTTAGCGTGAGAGCGATGTATAAATGAGGAAAATGTGCTGTTTATTGAATAGAATAAACGTCCCATGGTGTAGAAAAGTGTCTTAAATAATACAATTACTACGTTGCTTTTTAGTGAATACCTGCCGAATGTTAGTGAAATAATAGTAACAGGGCAGAGGGTGGTAGATACATGGAACTGCCTCCCATCAGATGTGGTAGAGGCTAATGCAATGGGGGAATTTAAACATGCATGGGATAGGCAAATATTTGGCAAGGATTATGCCTTTATGGGCTAATAGAAGTATAATTGTAAGATTGTAAGCTTTAAAGACCCTCGATGGATGATCAAAAAGCTTATTGGAAGCACGGCATGGACAACACAAGGCTGAGAGCTGTGAGAGAGGTCTGGCACATGCGCGAGACATCCTCTAATCTACTCAGCCAGTCCATTCCCCTACCAAGATGGCGCCCATGCTGTCTTCAAGTTCATCCTGGGGAACGCTTGTAATACAAAGTAACACAACTTATATAAAAGAGTATCTGCATGATCACAGAAGCAGAAAAATTGTATACATTCCGTTCTCGCGTTTATTTTACATGCAAAGAGGGATATTATTAATCATTATTTTTTTTATTTCTTTTGGTGTTTTTTGTAATCACATTTAGAATATACACACATTGATTTAGGGTGAGATGAATTACAATTGTGTCAAGATTTTTTGATGACCATTCAAGGTCAGTCAAAAACTAATCAGGGGAACTTTCCATTAAAAATTTGGTCCCCTACATTCTAAATAAATGGATGTTCCATTCATTCCTTCGAGAATCTTATGAAAAAAACAGTCTATGTCACAAATTTGCAAAAAGAAAGAAAACGTCGGAAAATACAAGATTTATATTTCTTGAGCGCGGAGTAATTTACATGTTGATGTCAGATCTATATGTTCCAGGGCAAAGTAACTTTCTCCCAGTAGATGGCGGCCATCTCCTAGGATGGCCTGATTTATAGATCTATATAGTCCAACGAGGACTCACGGTGTGTTTTTGGGATCCTTCACTCGGATTATAGTCTAAGCCAGATGTACATTGGGCTGTTTTATTACCCTGCATGGCCGGACTTGCCCCCCCGGGGCTAAATGTTTCCAGCCTTCCGTAATTTCATACACAGTGCTGGTTGAGGGAAGCTCACAGAGTAACACTCTCTTGAGGACTGGCCCTGCTCCTGCTTCGGCTGGTGGATTTAGTAGCTTCTTCGCTGAGCGCGCTTTCAACGAGCCCCAAGAGAGACCGACGCAACTTGCTTTTGAAGTCTTTGCCCATGAAGACGTAGAGGATGGGGTTAATGCAGCTATTTGAGTAGGCTAGAGCCTGCGAGAGGGAATCCAGGTGGTGCATGTTTGGGCTGTCGACGTACAACATGGCGAGACCTACCAGGTGGTACGGGGCCCAGGAGACGTAAAAAGCCAACACGATGCTAAACACCACTTTACGGGTCTTCCTGCTCATCCTGTTGAATCTGGCATTTTGCATTTTCCGTGCCAGCCGGATATAGCAGGCCGAGATGACGAGGGCCGGTAACAGAAATCCGAGCGCGGCTCGGGCGATGGTGATAACGGCGTGATGGCTTGAGTCATCTGAGTCAAGGATGAAAGTAAAATCATCCAAAGAAGAAGGAAAAGGCTCGGCGCTTGGACTTCTTGGATCCCAGCTTGGGAGGTCAATGTCTTTTACTTGGTTTGTTAAGGTCGAAGTGGGAAAACCATTAAAAGGTGGACTACTTGTTGGTTCCGTGGCCAAGTCCCGTGTAGCTGTGCTGCTCCCTGACATGGCATCATAGTTATAGTCATAATCATGAACGTCGGCCCCCCTGGTGTACGTATACTGACAGGTGGTGGTGTTTTGGTAGGTGCTGGTTTCTCGGTAAAGCATCGCTGGAAGACACATCAGGAAAGACAGCAGACAAATTCCCAGGCACACGAGCCGAGCGGAACGGACACTGCGGTGATTCTGGGCCCACACGGGCTCCACCACCAAGATGCAACGGTCCATGCTGATGGCCACCAAAGTGAAGACGCTGGCAAACATGTTGAGAATGACGACGGAAGGTAAAACCTTGCACAGGAAGGAGCCGTACGGCCAGCGCTGGTGGAGAAACTCAAGGGCGATGGAGAACGGAAGAGACAGGCAACAGGTCAAATCAGCCAACGCGAGGTTGCAGAACCACACGGTGTTCACTGTGCGCTTCATCTTCACGCTCGTCAACCAGATCACCAACAGGTTTCCAGGAACGCCCAGAAGGAAGGTGATGAGCATGACCATCACCGTGACCAAAGACTCGGGGGAGTAGTGATCCATGGGTAACTCTGACATTAGATTCGGGAAACAGCCCCTGAAATTGAGATGAATTTGTTAATTACGCATGTTTTTTTGGGCAAAGTCTCCTAAACTGGACACATCCAAGGTTATCGGGCTAGGTGGAGAAAGTATGAGTTATCTGTATATCTATATAGATGTTTATAGGTATTGTTGTATATGCTTCTCCTCTCTCAAACCAATACCACCAAGCGTGGAGAATAATCCGCTCTGCGTTGTGTATTAATGATAAATGTAATACCCTTGTTACCTCCTCCAAGAACTAACATATAACCGGATCCCCTTTTCCAGATAATATATATCTATGTCTAGTTCTACTAAGGGTTTCTACCTGATATTACAATAAAACAGCCAACCCAAGATTCTTACCAGAGAGAGAGCTTTAATTAGAATCTACCCAGATTAATGTTACAGCAAAGACAAAACCAGAGTTACAGTGATATAGAGATGCCAATCATTCATAACGATCACAACCATCCCATCTATCTAATATCTGCTAGGTGTGTATGCTGTGTGGGTGATGTGCCAAGGGTGAGACTCACCAATCCAGTCTCCTTTTTATGTCTTTTTAAGGGATTTCTCTCTTGATGTGTAAATGAGGTCCCTGTCCTGTCTTCCCAAGACCCCACCGTATGATGTCATTGACTTGCTGTGTTACCCGTGCTATCCCCAGGTGATGCATTTCCTTCCTTCTCTACATAGTATGTAGGTGTGATATCTTCTTACAGCGGTCTTCCATGTTACTTCCCCCCTAAGTGGCTTGCAGCTATCATACATACATATCTACACACATATACACACACACACATACATACATATCTACACACATATACACACACACACATACATACATATCTACACACATAAACGTAATCAAGCACATATTAATTACAAATATACATACTTTGTATTTACCCCAACAGATATATATATATTATGTTCTAGAACCCTATTATACCCTCATACTCAGCAAACACTCTGAGCTCATAGATAAGAGGGGCATCAGAGAAGAAAAAAAGGGCATCAGGAAGGAAAGAGGGATATTAGGGGAGGAAAGAGGGGCATCGGGGAGGAAAGAAGGGCATTAAGGGAGTAAAGAGGGGCTTCAGGGGAGGAAAGAGGGAAATTAGGCGAAGAAAGATAAGCAACCGGGGAGGAAAGTGGGTCAAAGGGATTGTGGTCCATACAGGGCATTTTTAATGTATCTTTTCCTTAGCACAGAGCAAAGTTAGCAAAACCACTAACTAACACAAAATATAATATAATAATGATTTTATTAAAGGAACTATACAAACAACCATCTTTGAAATGTGGAAGGAAGTGTCGCCTGACAAAATCTGTCATTTTATGCAAGCCTCCTATGCTAGATCTCTTCTACACATTTGAAATGGAAATCGCTCAGACATTTATACAGCAACAATGTAGACAGTCACAGCAAGTTACACAGACTGCAACGTTAGCGATGTCAATGGGAAATGGGCAAGCGGTCTCTCTTGGTGTTATAGACTGTCTCGCGCTGTTCCTTTACATACGCTTTAATGCATAGAATAGCTGAGAGGTCCCTTTACATTTCCGCTGTGTCCTTTTTGCAAATGCATAGGGGGATTCTGACCACCCCCGGCTATTTTCCATGCAGTAAACCCGATACATTAAATCCTTCGGCCGATTCCAATGGCTTTGGTCTATTTCACTAAATAAAGACGCTGCACGACCTTTGCCTATGAGGAAGTTTAAAATATTTTGCTTACGAGGCACAATGGTGGCTTCAAGTACCCTTTTTGTATGGTTACTCAGAAGAAGGATGATGGAAGTATTAATAGTAAGTGCACTGCTGCCAGCTTTCCTATTTTAATCATACTAAAGGTCAGGTCCAGACGACTGGCCATCTGGCACAGAGACGACATCGCCCAGCCGCTGGCCTTAAAGTGCCAGGGCTGCCCCGTCACCCCCCGGTCTGGCCCTGCTTAGGGTTCCCATTGGATTTTTATTGAAGCTGAGTAATTCCGTATAGGTCCTTAGCTTGAACAGGACCAAGAGCGGCTGTCTTCCATGTAGGAGAGGCGTTCGGCCAAACACATCTCTTTGCGCATGATTGCACATACTTACTACCAGTGATCTTCAGTGCTGGCTTGGTGAGCGTTATGGAGGTCCAGCAGCAGATACATCTGATGATACATCATGCCACAGAGAGGGAATTCCACTGCGTCTTCTACTCAAGGTACCTTCTTTATTTTATTTAGTTTTATTAGTATTTTTTACATTTTGAAGAACGCATATTAAAGTATAAAACATCATAACAAACATTCTTTGTTGGTGAGGCGGCCTGGGACGCGTATCTGTCACTTTAATTATAATAGTAGTCTTTAAACCATCTTTGGTGGACCTCAAACTCTATCCTCTGAACGGTGGGGTCTGTTTAGTAAGCGCTGATTCACTAGAAAATCACACATTACATTGTGAGAACAAGAAAACCTAGAAAAAAAACCCAATTATTCCCAAATCTAAACCTCAACCAGAGTTCCTCATTCAATAAGACGGAACAGTTTCTCTTCCGGTGTGTATTATGAACGGTCAACCCGTTCCCTCAAGCTCTTCTGCGAGGAGAGGAGAGCAGCTGGGTATGACGTAGTTTGAAATCAGCCCGATGGAAATCTTATATATTCGTTATATGGAACCAACTATGGTTTGCTGATCATAATGCGCAGTGAAGTTAGCGATTCGATACAATAACTCTTCTGCAAACAAAAACTCGTAACAACTCTTGGGATGGAACCCTAAAATTCTCCACCAGCGGAAAACATTCTGACGTTATGAGCATAAGGAGCTACATGAATTCCATTTATGGGGACTTTGTAAAAGATTATGAAGCACCCCAAAAACTGTAACTAGATGGTAACTTTGTTTCTATTACCGTCATCATTTCTGATATTTATATCGGTCAGGTTTATTGTATCATCTGATTTCCTATAGGTCCAGTCACACAAAATATGGGTACTTTCTTACCTGCCCAAATTGCCCCAAATCCTCAGAGATCTGCGAATAATCTTAGAAATCTCTCGGTGATTTCAAGAAGAATATCCTGATGGACGTGCGGATGTTCTCTGGAGCTCAGCGAAAGCCATTTGGTGAAAGAATTTTTTCTTCTGCATGATTATTTCCTAACTTCCTTCTAGTTTTAGTTCATTTATAGCATGCAAATGAACTTCCCTCGGCTTGTTAAGAACAGCAGAAATCTGGATATATATATATAGGGTGCACATTTTGTGGCACTTTGATGCATTCTAGCTCCGTTATGTTACCATCATATTCCGTGCCTCATACCCAGAAACCTAAAATGTCTATCATTGCCAGAATAGTGAGCCTTTTGGTTGTGACTTTTGCCCATATAACCGGTATTCTCCACCTCCAGCTTTCCCTGCCCAAACCTTTTGGCTTGTGACCTGGAATATGTCTGTATTCTGCCTGCCCTGACTTATCTTGCTTTGTAGGCTTTCCCTTGGCACTTGGATCTGACGCCATATCTACTAAGTAATGGTACATTTTGGTAATGGTATATTCTTTGACATAACAAGGTGTCTAGTCAACCTCAGTCTTTTAGTTGCCTTGTGTCTTGTGCCATCTTTGTACAGGCAGGTTGGAGGGGTAAAGTCATATTTCTTCGATCTTGTGGTCAGTTGACACTCCTCTCTCCGTCAGATTCCTCCCTACTTTATACTCCTTCTGTATATTCTTATACACTGCCTGTGTTGCAGAAATACACAATGTATATTTTTTAGTTACCATATGTTTCTCTTAAATTTGAGTACAAACTCACCTTTTTTTAAACAGAACCTAAATCCAGACTATGTAGAACATCCAACAGCTGATTGGTCTACAGGCCTTTACCTCTATACCTGATTAATAACCTAAGGGCTAACAAAACTTTCCAATACATATCGTGGAGTCTGGACAGTTTTTAGTAGGAAGAATGTTATGGACACAGAAGAAAGAACTTTCCGGATTCCGGATACATGTAATCATGTATTAATTCAGCAAAAAGACTGTAACAATAGCCACATTTATTTTAACAACATCCATAGGGGGCAAGTGGTTGGATGACCAGACAGAATCCCTTTGGCATAATTTATTTGGCATAAGAAACCTCTAGAGATAGAGCCAATCATTATTTTCCTATTATGTAAGTAATTTATTGGAATCCAGAGATCAGGTCCATGTTTTACCAATTTCAACTCAACTCATCTCAAATTCTCTCAACGGGCCACGTACGTAGATTAATTAGCACCCAGTATTCTGAAAATTCGGGAAGGCGGCCATGATTTCAGGAGACAGAAGGACGTTCAACTTATGTTCATGGTCTTGAGAAGAAAAGGTCAGGGCTTTGCATGGTTACTGCAGATTCCTGTGTCTGGGAAGCAGGGACAATATATGCTGAGCTATCCTGGAGGCCAAGTCTACGTTGCATGCTCTTTCTAGGAGGATAAATCCTGGATTGGAGTTCACCTGAAATGGAAGAGCACAGGAAATATACAGTAAATGCTATGAAACTGTAGGTCACAATGTGGACCAGGGAGACGCAGTGGACGTGATCTACCTGGTTTTTGAAACCATGCCTCTTTATTTGAAGTCCATACCTTTTATTGCACCAAAGGAGAAAAAAGCTGCAGAGGTCTCTTCTTCTGATGGAAACACCTAAAGCTTGTTGCCTTCAGCTGTGCTGTCCCAATAAAATGTACCAACATCAACTAAAGACTCCTTTTTCTCTTGGGCTGCTATAGCTATATGCATTTTTCGCTACCATGCTACACAATAGGTTACTTTGTAAAACAAACCCACAAGTATCCACCACCTCCTCAGTGATGAAACCTTAAAGTGCACATAGAATTCCCAGGCCTCGCCGTCCCTGTCCTCACCTCGCACACACACAGCGATCCGTCTTTACGCAACAAAAGATCGATGGCGCAGATGTCCAGGTCCAGGATCTCCGATATCCTAACGGCCAGATATCTCTCCCTTTCATCCAGTGTGTAGCTTTCAGTATCCGAACCTAAAGAATTCACAAAAAAGGAATTGAGGTTAAATCATGGAGAAAGAAGAAGAAAAAAAAAAAAAAACGTAAAAAAAAAAAAATGTCAAAAAATTAAAACGTTTGGTGAGAAGAACAGAAAGCATGGAGGACACTCCTGTAATTAACCTTTTTATTATTATTATTATTATTATTATTATTAACTTTCCACACCTACAGATTGATCAAAAACAGAATGTTTCCACAAACATATATATATATATATAGTATTATATATGTTGATTCAGGGTGAGTCTGACTTGAAGAAGACATTACTGTCTGCAGTGGATATGGCAACCTGTCTAGCTTTTTTTTAGGCTAAAGGGCTTATCTTTTAGGCCCACAAGCGTTGGTGGTCCTTGTGTTCTTGTGATGGATGACCAATCATACCTCTGCATAAGTTACTCTGGAGCCTTCCATCCTTCGCCATGCGTTTCACGGACGCCACAACTTGGCCTCCAATGACAAAGACTCGCACGTCGCGACCGTGGGATTCCTGGATGTATTTCTGGAAGAGATACGGGCTGTCCTTCCTCAGCACGTGTTGGATCCCCACCAGGTGGCCCTTATCGGCGGCCAGGAACACAGCATTACCTGACAAGGAGGAAGACAAAAGGAGCGGGGGCCAGGGATGTTACTCCACACTTCACCCAAACTACTACACACAAACACCCACCACTATTTTTTCCGACCCCTCCTCACCTTGACAGCCCCGCGTGTTCTTAACCACAAGAGGGTAGGAGAGCTTCGACTCCCCCAGCTCAATTATCTCTTCGAAATCCGAATAGCCTCCTGAACATAAAAAGAAATAAGGACCTAGCGACAAGTTCATATATTTGTGAATTGGGTAATGGAGCTTTAACGATGGGGTTTCCTCACCGTACGACAGGGTGTCGGGCAACGGGATCCCGTGTCCGGCGAGCTCCTGTAATGTCCAGAACTTGTTGATGCACCTTAGCATGGGTTGCAAGGGGTTGACGACCCGGCAACCCATCTTTTCCAGATGTCGGAGGACCGTCACTTCTCCATCCATTTTGAGATGAGGAGTGTGGCCCCGAAAGTACACCACGTGCGGGTACGCGGACAGCAGCCAGCCCTTCAAATACAGCTCTGCAAGAAAGACCTGGAATTACATGGAAAATCCCAAGACCTTCCATGGGGTGAACCCCGCAACACTCACTAAACAGTAAAGCATCTAGAAGGATCATCCGTGGACGTAGCCCAAGAGGAAGGCGTGATAGATTATAACGGTGTTTGGACCCAGGATATGGAAAAAAAAAATCACTAAAAAAATATATAAATTTATATACAGTATATTTAGAGATATTTCTGGGGTTGGGTTTTATCTACACTGTATCCTATAAAATGTAAAGTGACAAAATCATTATAGTCTGCAGCACCAACTCCAGGACTGGCTCCACCGCCTGACTGCTCCTTCTATATTCAGAACTGATACAATGTAACAAACACAGGCTAACATAGTTACTGCCCCGCTTAGCTGCCACAAACATAACTCCCATCACTCTTACTCAAGTGCCCCCTTTCCACAGACATAATGAGATCCTGGAACAGGACAGCTCGATAAGACACGGCCAGCCCCGCACACTGCTTCCTAAATGCCGTGTCCAGCGCCCGGTAGGAATCCTTTTCAGTCTCAGAGGAGTCTGAGAGAAGCCAAATCTGCGAATCCATGAACTGAAAGAGACAGGGTGGAAAAATTGACAGGCCGAATGGGCCGAATGGCTCTTATCTGCCATCAGATTCTATGTTTCTGTGAATGAATGAATGAATGAATGAGGGGGAACTGGCAAAAGTTCCTCCTCTGCGGTCCAATGATTCTTGCTTGCTTGAAGCGGCCAATCAGTGGCAGGAAAATTCCTCCGCTTAAATCAATGGTAGCACTTTCCACGGATGTACACGGGGTCTGAGCGGACCCCTCGCCAGCAGCGTTCAGAGAACTAGCTTTGGTGCTGGTTGGCGGTGAGTTTCATGCACGAAGGGAACGCATCTCGTGCACGTAAAGTAGCCGGGGATGCGGGGGAAAGGGGCAAATCATACGGGGGGTAGTCATATGTATTAAAGCGCATGTGATGATTGGAGTGTCCCTTTAATATAGAGGAAAGTGAGTGCGGAGAAATGACAGAAACATGCCAAAGGATTAAGCAGAGTACAATAGGAGGCATCATTTAAAGCAAGAGGACGGAAGACTGAGAAGTAATGCAAGAAAACATTTTGGGGGAAAATTAAATAAAACCACCAATAATATAGCAGACGTGGGATAATAAAAAAAAATAAACAATATAAAAAATGTTGGAATTGCTATTTTTATACCTTAGTAACTAAACAATGTTGAAGACTATTTCCATAGATTCTCAGGGTTTTTGCCCCAATCTCAGGGCTAAGGGGCAGATCCTCGGGGTCACTCAGTCTGGAGACTCCTTGCTATTCTACAACTGTCATTATATATTGGGCTCCCCAATGAGTATGTTATGGTTGATATCCCTGCTTGAATGCAGGTGACTCGATGAAGTCTATCATTTGGTGAATAAGTACGTAATGGGCTTTGAAGGTCAAGAGTCTCAGGGTCGGTTCATTTTTCCTATGATTCCCATTATTAATGCAAGATATAAGATAACACTATTTAGGGTAAATCAGCATAAAAAAAGAAATAATAAAAAATAATATGGACTCACAGGAGGAAGAGAGAGGCCCAAAGACGACACGGCGGACGGAATGGAATGGGAACCTGAAGGTTTGGCTTCTCGCTTAGATAAGATGACATGTGAGAATTTACCCAAACGGTGCGAGCCTCGGGGCGTGTGCTCGATAAACAAAGCCGTCAACCGTAATTAACCAAAAACGGTGAAACTAAAACAAACTTAACCTGAAAAAAGGGCGTCTGCAAAAACTCAAATAAGAAGAAAATAAAACGTATATAAATGAAGCATATGGTAATTAGCATGGCTCCCGCCAGCCGGAGCCCACCCTTGCGGGATGCAGGGTAGGAGGTCCCGTGGGCAGTACCACTGATGTTGTGGGCGGTCCCGCTGAGGTCGCGGGACACACGCATTTGTTGGAGGGGAAGTGGGCGGGGTGCGGAGCCTCCTGCTGCTTGCGCCCCCACGCGCATTAATTTAACCCCTTCCGGACCGGCATTGGCAAACTGCGTCTTCCCTTGAAGACCGCAGTTTTTTTTAAAATATTTAAATTCCGTGCCCGTGATTCGCTGCAAAGCGGTCACGTGCACGGAATAGAGGGGGGAGTGGCTGCTACGGATCGCTGGGGATACCCAATGGTCAGTAGCAGCCGCCCCTTGCAATCCCAGCGTCCATATCGAAGCTGGATCGCGCATCATCGACGCACCCGGTATGTCCTGGTCTGCCGGTGACCTTTGACCCGGAAGTACCAGGTACGTCCCGGTCTTGAAGTGGTTAAATGGGAGCGCTTTCCTGCCAGTGTCATTGCTTACACCGCCGGAAGCAATGACCTTTCCGTGACCTCTGATGACCTTACCCGCCATTTCCGCTTGAAAAAAGAGAAAGAGGGGTCACCAATCACGTGCCGGAAGAAATAAAAAAAATATATCAAATATATAAAAATATACTTCCCAGAATAACCACGGCGGCGACCCTTAGAACACGAGAGAGAGAGAGAGAGAGAGAGAGAGAGAGAGAGAGAGAAAGAGAGAGCGAGAGAGAAAGAAGAGGAAAGGAGAAAGGATTCCAGGGAGATAAAGACGTAAATCTAAGACCTATCAATCCCATTTCATATGAAACTCTTTGCAGAGCTGCTTGGCTTTTTTTCCTTTTGGTGCGATAGCCTGCAGGGTTGCGATGAGTAACGCACCGTGTGCCTGCGTCACATGCGCGATACACCTAGCAATAGCCTGGAGGAGGGAAGCAGCACCCAGTACACCAGACAAGCGGCATTTATAAGCGAAACAATGTTTGTTAAATGATTGTTGCTATAAACAGCATTTGCGTGACAGAAGGGACGGTGCTGAAAATTCTTTAATGTCACCTTACTGAGGCACGCGTGAAAATTCACTATTTTTACCCCAATCTCGGGAGACGCCTTTGTTTTAGGGGGTGTGGTTAGAGGTGCAGCTGGGGCGGGGCTTTACCCAGGCTTTTTATAGGGCTTTGGGAGCGCTAGATTTATTATTTGTGAGCGGGGCATTTAGAATAAGAGGAAGGGGTTTTATTCACAGAGTTTAATTTTATAAACACTTCCTGCTGTTTCTTTACACATTATCGGGGCTTTTAGGGCTGTAGAACCCTGCGATCCCCTCATACCCAGCAAACATTCCGAGCTCCTAGAAAAGAAGGGCATCAGGGGAGGAGAGAGGGGCACCCTGGCACCCTTTTCGGGATAGGTGGTCCCGCTGATGTTGGTGGACGGTCCCCCTGACCACAGGTGGTCCGCTGATCCCGTTGTGTGGTTCACGCAGGGCTAGTCCCACACGCAGGGAAGTGCCACGGTCGGAAGGGATGCGGGTGGGACGCGCTGCAACGCTGCTCCTGGGGCCCGGGTTTATTCGTGGTGAAACCCTGAGGTTTCCAAAGTATGGGGGTATCAGGGGTCGAGAGACTGAGGGTTCCAGGGCCAAAAGAGGGATGGTCAGCAACATGTGAAATATATGTGCGCCCTGGAGAATGGCAGAATGGTCGCCCTGATGGCAGGGCCTGGTCCGTTCACTACATGCTCCCAGGTAGGACTAGTGTAAAGGCACAGGGGTACTGTCTGCCCCCTAAGCACAGGTTCGTAATATGTGTGAATGACAATATGACACACTTCCGGCGAAACTTCCTTGCAGTCCCCCTTTTTCATAGATGACCTCACAATCTCCATATTTGTAACGGGCGGAAGTTGCAAATGAGTGGTTTGGAACATAACTATTCGTACCGGAGGTGTACCTATTTAGTTTTCCCATGCCCGAAACGACAAGCAGCCGCCCGCTGTTTGCGGTCACGTGATTTAGCGGTACTTGCCATTCCCAAGATGGCGCCCGGATGCTGTCTCCATGGTGACAGGCGGAAATCGGCAGTCAGCTGCCTCAGTGTCGGTAAAGATGGCGGCGGAGGCTGAATACGAGTCGGTGCTCTGTGTCAAACCCGAAATTAGCGTGTACCGGATTCCGCCGCGGGCCTCCAACCGGGGATACCGGTTAGTCAAGACTGTATTCTAGTGACAGAGGAGCGGATGCGGGAGGAGGGACAGCCGCAAAGGCGTATTACAGCGAATTATATTGACATATAACATAGAATTACGTGTAAATTGTGAATATTGTATATTTTATAGTAATGTAATTCGCCTGATGATGTTACATTAAAATATGACATTATCAGAAAAATTAGATTTTTTTTTATTTGTCTTAAGATTTTATTGATTTATCTTCATGGCATCCATTAAAATAAATTATATTATACGTATATTAATATATAAATATATATTTATCCAAGCCCATATACATTCTCAGGCTCATTCCCTCACCTCTCCCTCACACTAACGTGTGTTAATGTTACTGTCAGTTTTGTATAAATAGTTCATTTTCACTCTCCTCGTAGCACAAGAGCGTTATGGAACCTGCTGACGCCCTATAAATAACGTCTTGCTTTATGCTCGTGTTTACGGCTGTGTAGATTAGAGCTCTGTAGCTATCCAGCCATTCATTCCTTCACACCACTAAGTAGATGGAGCGGCAAACCCGTCTCATTCATGACTGTCGCCTTCCCTCCGCTGTAGGGCATCAGACTGGAAACTTGACCAGCCGGACTGGACCGGGAGAATGCGGCTCACCTCCAAGGGGAAGGTGGCATTTATCAAACTGGAGGACAAGGTTTCAGGTATTTGCCAGCCACGGGTGCCATTGTTCCGTATGGGCTCAGTGATCC
Organism: Spea multiplicata; assembly: GCA_009364415.1. Classification (NCBI taxonomy): domain Eukaryota; kingdom Metazoa; phylum Chordata; class Amphibia; order Anura; family Pelobatidae; genus Spea; species Spea multiplicata. The sequence goes on from VKOC01020482.1 coordinate 40,813, forward strand.
TCGGGGTCACCTCTCTGACTGGTAGTATCTTACTTGTATTATTCTATCAGGTGAACTCTTTGCCCAAGCCCCCGTCGATCAGTTTCCTGGAATCGCAGTGGAGACGGTGACAGATTCCAGTCGTTACTTTGTGATCAGGATTCAGGATGGGAATGGTAAGGAGTCTGATGGAATGGGAGGCCGGATCTGGGGAGAAAATAATAGAAATGGGAGGCCGGGTTAGGTCACTCAACAGACTGATGAGAACCACCTTTTGTCCAGAAAACACCATTTTTGGTTGGCCTTTCAGAGAAAAAAATAGCGTTGGTGTGAATGAGGAGCACCTCGGTAGGAGGATCATGTGAGCAGGATGAGCTTGAACAGGGATACAGTGTGATATTCATTATTACTGATGATGTTGTAGGTATTTTTGTATTCAGTAACGGGCATTTCATTCATTGCAATCTTTTCCACCAAATATAGGAAGAAGTGCGTTCATTGGCATTGGGTTTGCAGATCGGGGAGATGCTTTCGACTTCAACGTGACCCTCCAGGATCATTTCAAGTAAGAACTCAAGCTTCCCCTGGCTATGGCATGCCTCGGGACACGGGCTTGTTAGAGGACCGGTCACTGGTCACACGTAGAGCGCGTCCTCTCTCCAGGAGAGCTGTACATTCGCACCCTGTTTTGCAGCCCTCGATGACCTGTGATATCTTGTGTTGATGCAGGTGGGTAAAGCAGGAATCTGACTTTTCCAAAGAGCCTCAGGGACAAGACAACCAACCAAAGCTCGACTTGGGGTTCAAAGAAGGCCAGACCATCAAGCTCAATATCGGGGTAGGTCTTGTCTTCTATCGTAGACCTAATTAAACCGGACCGGGCGGCCCTCGTGCGGCTACTGCTTGTTTTTACCTGAATCTTTCTGCTATTCCCTTTTTTTAATAACTTGCCCATGCTTTTCATCTCCATCTTCAGAACATAAAGAAGAAGGATGGCTCAGGCAAGCCTCGAGGGAATGCTGGATCTGCAGGCTTTGCACTGCTTCCTCCCCCTCCAGGGGGCAAAATCTTTGCTGCCCCTGTTCCTGTATCCGCTTCTATACCTGTGGCAAATCACGTTACCCCTCCACCTCTGCAGCCCAACAACACTTCTGCCAGTCCAGGTAACGGCCCCGTTCCACTGCATACAGCGATCCCTCAGATAAAGCCCCTTTTTTAATTCAAACTGTGTGCCAGTACCCCCCATCCAACAGGGTAACCCTGACCAAGCGAAACACCCTCTCAAACTATGGACCTGCACCCCAGCAGGACACTGAATACTTCCCACCAGCCATATTTTATTAATGTGCCAAGGAAATGTACGGTCTCCGTAGTTCTTTTCTTCTATCCCATACATCTTGTGTATAAATGTTGGTTATGAGGTTTCTAGATGTTCTGCGTTACTTGTGTGGCTCTCCTTTTTGATAATAAGTTGGAAGCCATCATCCTGACACTTGCCACCTCTATGTCCCCAGACATTCTGCTCGATCTCGGCTCTCCGGCTCCCCCAGCTAAGCCCGTCGCAGCCGCATCAGACCTGTGGGGAGATTTCAATACGGCAAGCAGGTGAGGGAATTCAAAAGAAATGTTATCCAAAATGATCATGCACATAGCGTGGCAATATTAAGGTCATCTATGTGATACGTGTCTTTAAGTGGGCTCTGGGGGTCTGCAAGTAAAGGAAGCTAGGCGTGCTTTCCACATCCGTGACTAAGCTATGTGGAATTAGTCAAAAATGTGGTGACCTACCCAGAATCCTAGCCGCACCGAGCTTGTGATTACTTTAACTAGGATGTGTATACGTACTCGGGAGGATGTATAAATACAAGTCCGGTTTCTCAGACGAATTCTAATCCCTTCGTTTAAACTCTGCCCGTGTTTGCGAGATGTGAATAAAGATGTCTGGCTTTCCTACGTATGAACAGAAGTGGGCACAGTCACGTTCACATTGAACGCGGCTCCGATAACGCTTCAATATAGTTCATACTTCAGCAGAGGAGGCGCACTTTTAGCTTTTATAAGTATATGTAGATTTTGGCTCAATTACACTCCCCCCCCCCATTTCCCTGGGTGTGTTTTGTAACCCCTTTTGGGGAAATCTCTGTTAACCAGAAGCGTGTGCAGTGCTTAATTATCACATAGTTTGGTGTCTCGGAAACTTTAAGGGGGGTGGTTGGTTTTCTCTGGGGGGCTGTCGGGTTGCTTATATTGTGTCTGACCCGTTCTGTCTCTCTCCTTTCTAGCAGTCTGCCCTCTCAAGGTCCGCAGGCGTCGAGCTGGGTTCAGTTTTAGCTGAAGATGTCTGGATCTACCCTCCTGTCTTGTGGAGAGCAGGCCGCCCTTTACAAAGCTTGGGACCGCCACAGCTCCGTTACACGTATCATTGTGATGTACCCTCATTACCGGGCTGTGCGCTTGTCGGCGATCACGTGATCTGCCGTCAGGGTGGCATCTCCCCCTGAAACGCCTGCTCCTTTCTTTTCATTTCCCCGCAACTCCTGATCCATCCTCCCCTCGGTGACCTTCTCTCTCTCGCATTCGTTACTGTATGATAATCGCTGTCTGCACCTATATGTGAGCCCTTACACTATGTCACCCCGTCTTAACCCCCCCATTTGTACAGCCTTGGGTACCATTCTACACTCTGTAGTGTTATTTTGCTGCTAGGAGGTGGCGTGCCGTTTGGTTGGGGTGGTTGGCACAATAATGCACACATTTGTCCTGATTGGGAACAAATTCTGTTGCGATCCTCTCCAATGTGCAATATCTATCCCTAAATATGAATGATGAAGGCAGCCATAGCCTGTCTTCTAGAATGGGTGAGACTATATTCCTCCGGCACTGTCAGGGTTAATGTTACTCGCGTGTCTATGTGTCGTCTTGTAACCATGAAACATATTTATTATCAAGTCATACAATCAGATGAAGGAACAAAACTGTACATAATAAACTATCTGTTACCACGAACCTCCTATGGGTGACTGAACCTTTATGTTACTGTTGATACATTTCCAGCTTTCTATACTCCTACCGGCGACTACGCCTATGGTATTACTTCTGGATAATGTATATAACGAAAGCACGCTATACCGGCACCGCTTAATGTATATAACATGCTATTGCTCAAGTGCTACATCTCCCACTAACCCTTTCCTTCCCAGAAAAGTTCAATACGGCGTGAATGCGCTCGATATAACAGCGTTGAATAGAATAACCGGAAGTGTATCGCCACGAGAAGCCGATGGAAGCGTTACTCCTTTCCTTACGGTTCAGCATACGTTTACCTCCTGTCAGATGCAACCGCAGTTATATGAGCAAAAAGTTCTTCGTGGTGGGCTGTTAAAGAGTTAATGATTTAAAGGGTCTGGCTCATTTAAAGTATGTTAACGGACTCGGTATACCAGGAGTACACATTAATAGAAACAAGCAGAAGAGTAAAGGGGATTAGATAATCACATTTTTAAGGTAAATAAAAGCAAAACCAAGAGCCAGACATGCACTTTGTTTGGTTTTGCTATAAATCCCTGTAGTTAAGAATTATATTATATTAAATGATTAATGATCTGTGATTAATGTCTAAGAAGACACGGAGACAGCGGCTGTTAATGGGACGGTGTGTTGATTATATACATTTTATTAATACAATATTATACAATAACATTTTACAGTACCCGATGTATCCTTCATATCACATTTCGGGCAAAGATTTCCCCTGTTGCACTTCACCCCCCCTTGATTGATTATAGTAATCTCTAAATAGCTTATTGGTGGTAGAAGTGGGATCTCTTATGATTTGAAGATACCGGCGTTATTATTTAATTGCCCCATTCCCTCGTGTCCGTGATCATCAGGGGTTGTTTAGGAGCCCAAGAGGGAGCAAGACATCTGCTAGACACCAGGACATAGGATCGTCTGTAGCTCCAGCACCTGCACTGTTAGGCAGCTGAGGGCCCAATGGCCCCTGACCCACTGAGTCATTGGGCTTTTCCCCATTTGATACAGAAACAGACATTTAAGACTTCATGCAACTACAAAAAAAACCCCCCATAGTTTTCCGAGCCCGAGTAGCTCACATGGACTCAGCTATTCCAAAAATGGCCACCTTTGACGCAGTCCAGCTGCAGTACGCATTGCCCATGCATCAGCCAGAAACATTTCGCCAAACGGCTGTAAAGAAATCTTGATATATAGATTGATATTTTTTTGTCTCTGGGGCTGGAACCGCGAGCGATCGCCGTCGATACCCAAAGACCGCGAAGCTCAGTGACCTCTAGTAAAGACCTGGACGCAGTTCAGGGGTCCCAGTTACGGTGATTATGCCCGAAGACCCTGTTTAAATTGCAATCGAGGCTCCAGACCTCCAATAGTCGATGACATGGAGACGAAGCTGTAACCCTACCCGCTGCCCGAGTGTCCAAGCGGAGGGCGTTCACAGAAGCACAGGGGGAAAACAATCAGAACGATGGACCAAAAGGCTAAAGAGGGATCTCTCCAGAGACACCACGTCGTACTTGCAGGATATTACACGGCTTCTTACGCAGAGATGAAAATTAAATAAAATTAAAGCTCTAATTAGAAACAGAAAACGTCTTTTTCCTTCCGTACCAGCCAATGAAGAGAGAGGTTACATCCGCAAAGAGTCGACGAGCCGCACGGAGTACGGTGGAGGTTTCCTTCCGATGCAGCTTCGGCTGCGGCCCTCAGGATTTTCTAGCGCACTCCGGAACCGGCGCACTGCGGGCGACCCCCTAGCATGCACTCGCAGGGCAGCGGGTCAGTCGGCGGTCACTGGCTGCTCGTCGGGTGGGGAGGAAAAGCCGCTTGGAGGGCGCCGAGATCGCGTGCGTCGGCCGCGGCGTACAGGTCACTCTGCCCGAGCATGGACAATGCCATGCGCAGGGTGCTCCAGATATTGTCGGACATGGCATCTCCCGAGCCGCCGCTCTGCCGCTGCATGCTGAGGGCCTCCAGAAAGTGCTCCACGGCCTCCCTGCGCGAAGAAGGGAGAGGCATCAGAGGGGAGTGGGGGTAGAAGGGGGGGGGTGCGCACCTTGACCTGCACCAGCTTACCTGTGCGCCCCCAGGTTAATGCAGGCGATGCCCAGGTTGTATCGGGAGCGGATGAATCCGGGTTGTAGTTGCAGCGCCCGCCGATAAGCCTCCACGGCAGCCTCGCTGTCATTACCGTTGGCCAGCGTGGCACCCAGTTTATTCCACAGCAAATAATCCTGGCGGGCGTGAATGAATATTTTATAATTCAGGAACATCGACAGATACAACGAACGGTCAAAAAAAGGACATTTCTAGAAACAAAACTATTACTCTTTGTTCCGGTTTACTTCTTACCCCAACCACATAGTGAACGGTCTCTTTCAAGTGTCCGCTCCTAATCTCATTGCTCTCAGCCTTGGCTAGTGCACTCTTAAAGGGGGTGTCTACCATCTAATGCTGTATACCGTAATAACCCCCAGCGCTGTATACAGTAATATAAACTGTATAAACCTGGATTTATCTCGTTTTGCTCCAATAAACCCCCTTTATCTGCAGACCTGGGGCCGCAGTTGCTGTCAGTCATGTGATATTTGGGGTGACTTTCCAGCTCAATCACCACACTGAGCTGATGCTTTATAGCAATGCTAATGAAGTCCTAGTGGGTGGTTAAGACTGAGTCATTCATACAAATGGCTAATACGCAGCTGTCTGAAAACATATTATGGGGGGGGAAACTACAATGGTTTGAAACCGCACTCACATCGGGTCTCTGGCTCAGAGCGGCGGTGAAGCAGTCCACGGCTTTCTGATACTCCCCACTCAGGTTGAACAACACACCGAGTCCACACTGCACATCGGGATCCACGTTCGATGGGTCCAAGCGCACGGCTGACAGAAAGAGTTCCCTCACTTCCGAAAACAAAGAGCTGGAAACAGAAGACGCGAGAACGAATACATAACAAAGAAGGGACCTCTGAGGTCTTGAAAGCTTACGGTCCACGGTACAAGTGCGTGTCTTCTCCTACAGCACACGCTACAAGAACTCACCGAGCGGAAGGGAAGTCTCCACCAACAATACTCACTCAGACAGCAGAGTCCCAAACGTGCGCGTCCTCGGAGCGTTTCCGCTGGCGATCTCGTCGGTCACCAGGTGGCTGTACTTTGGGTTATATCGCAGCCATTCACGTAGCGTCTCGCACGCCTGCTGCTGGAGACACTCGTTGGTGAAGCTCACGGCCAGCGCCATCAGCGCGTTACTATTATCCGGCTTCAGCTCCAGGCACCTACGGTGTGAGACAGACGTGAGACCCAGAGAGACGTCCAGAGACACGCCGGCGATTCCGGTGACCGGAGGCGCTCTCACCTGCGCAAAGCGCTGATGGCTGCCAGTTCTTGCTCGTTCTCGGCCTGCGTCGTGCCCAGATACTGCCAAGCCTGGGGGCGATAAACCGATAGAAATGTCAGGATATGTAAAGAAAACCACAGAAAATCCCCCAAACATATCGACGGTAAAGATGCTGGGCGCGGCCGAGACATTTCATGCAAATTGCCCATCCTGTCCCATGATCCTTCAGTAAAGATTACATGGGACGTGATGAGACGCCGCCGTGTACCTCCATGTGCTGGGGGTTCCTCTGTACGGCCACTTCAAACATTCGGACCGCGCTGGGCAGGTCTCCTTCCCTCAGGCGCTTCAAACCTTCTTCAAACGGTTGTTGCTCCTCGGAAAAGGGGTTGTCGGCTTCAAAAACGTACCCCTTAAAATGCAGGTAAGAGAGAAAGCGACGGTCAGCGGGGGCACGAGAATAAAGATTAAAAGGGCAGCGGTAAAAGCCACAGAGGGCGAGGTGAGGGTGAGGTGGGCATCAGAGTTAAAGTGGCTGGTATAAAAAACGACGGAAGAATAAGTTAGTGAGGTTGAGGGTCACCTTGTCATAAGATTTAGCAGACAGGTCCTGGAAGTCTGACAGCCATGGGTGGGCTTCTGCATCTCGTTTCGACATTTCCTCCCACTCTTCCTGCAGCTTGTCCCAAAAATCCACATCAGCCTGCATCAGAACCAAAAAACCCGTTGGCGACACCAACCAAGGAGACCTGATGGCCAACTCCACCGAAAGCAGCCATCATCTCATACCTACATCCATCAACTCATCCTTTTTTACCCAACAACCATCTTAAGTCTTCAAATCCTTCCATAAAGCCACCTAAGAAACCTCACTGCCACGACCATGAAATGTACCACACTCTCAGCAAAGGAATCCTGCCCTTGAGCCTCACTCGCACTCCCTTACCTCTACAGCGGCCTTGGCCGTTTCAAATTCTTTCTCCATAGGAGCAAACTGGTCGACCCACTGCTCCGCGAGTGCCTGTAAGGAAAACGAAACGGCGAGAGAGATGATTGACTACGCGTAGCAAACCGTAGACAGACGCCATATTGAACTGCGTCCAAAAGGGTAGTGAGACATCAAACGAAAGTGAAAGAAACATTCCAACGAGAGACAGTCTGTTAAAGAACAAGCGCATGGTGAGGGGCTACTTGTAAAATAGAGTGTAAATAGCCCGCTGTCTAAACAATGGGAGGGTGCCGAGGGTAAGCAGTTGGAGATAGATGGAGGACGGTTTCGGGATTTAATCTCTACGTGGGTCACTACCTGTTCCTGTATAAACTGCTCAGACCACTGCTCTGCCTGAGGGACCGCCTGGGAGAGGGCGCTCGGAGTGTGCGTGAGAGTAAGTTCTCCGTCCCCTATCTTCCTCACAAACTGGAGAAACTGAGAGACAAAGAGATCGAGACACGAAACGTGAGAGGAACAACGAGGGCACCTGGTCAGAAGGACAGAGCAAGAGAGTAAGGGTCAATAAAAAGTAATCATAGAGGGGGCGGCCCAGACGAGAAGGGTCCTAAAAACAGCAGGGGAGTTAGAGACAGGCGCCGTATATTCTCGGAATGCTCTCCCAGGATACCTGACTGTTGGCCAGTTTGGGGTCAGTTACTTGAGACAGGAGAGATTTGGCTTCTCTCTGTAGATCGTCTTCAGGCTGATACTCTTGAGACCTGCAGCAGATTAGAAAAGAAATAAGGAGGGGTGGAATAAATATAAGTCGATGTCCTTAAGACCCCCGTCACTTTCTCACCATTTCTCGGCCATCGTGCCCTCGTTCTCCCCCAACCAGAGTTTTTCTTCCGACTGCTGGAGGTATTCTTCGGCCCAACGGGACGGGGAAGAGAGGGGGTCTGTGTACAGAGAGAAGCGAGCGAGTGTCACACGGGGGGGGAAGAGATGAAGCGAGAGGAGACTTAGAGGAAAACCAGACCAGCTCGCCAAGGTCTCCCCACCTGTCTGTTCGGTGAACTCTCGACTCCAATCCTCTTCCTCTACGGGATCAACAGCTTCAGGGCCGGCGAACTCCTCGGTCCAATTCTCCAAGAGGGCCAGATCGGCCACGTTGGGGGCTGGAATACAGAATACAATGAAGAGAAACCTCATAAAGGGGGTGATAAACCGTTTGGTGGGAGACAATCCACAGACGGCAAGCACACGCAGATAATGTCACCGACCAAATGTGAAAACCTTAGCCCCTGGCGTTACCTACTCGACCCCCCCCCACCCAAAACCTCTGTCCCCGGTGTCAAAAACTTTGTGGCGCCCTCTCACCTCGCAGAGGCTCGGGTCGGAAGCTGCTTTGCTCGATCTGTTGCATCTCTGCCAAAAGGCCGTCCATCTTAAAGGTGTGAGGAGCACGCGCATGAAGAGCGGGAGTGCGAGACTGCAGGAACTCGGACACAAGCTACGAGACATAAGGACGCGTGAGAGGGCCGGAGAAAATCCAGATCCAAACGATCGCACCTGCTGGAATGTACAGGGACATCTCCTAACCACCCAAACATGTCCTACGGCCGGGTACCTACAGGAGGCCTCCTGCCCAAGATTTTACTAATTACGATTTAATTCACCATAATCCGGGGACGTCCTGGGGGGGGTCAACTCGGCAAAGAACATACAAAATGTATGTTTTGGGACTAAACACTATAAAGAAGAAACCCGTGTATGTTCCGTGTTTAGAATGTAGAACCCCAGGGAAGAGAACACGTGATCCGGGTCGGGACGTTCCAGCAGCTCGTCCGGTGAACGTATAGAAAACGTATAGAAAACGTCATCTGCCGCTCACCTCGTCTTCTGTGGCTTCACCGAGAGGTTTTGAGACCTAAACACAAAAGAACGAGACATTAAAGCGCCGCCTGCTCTGTGGCGGAGAGACACCATGAAGCACGCTAGGTGGAGAGTCACTCACCGCGATGGCTCCTTGAGGCCACGTCCCAGGCTGCAGGCCCTCTTCGCGCAGGCCCCTGTCCTGGGTGAAGTGACCGGTCAGTTTCATGAGTGGGTTGGTGCCGCCACATTCTGTTTCCACTAATCCTCGCATCGCCATGGTTAGTCTCTGAAAAGAAACATTACATTGGCAGCGATGCCCCGCGCGTACTGGTTTGGGGTGCAATATACAGAAACGGTATTTATTCCAAACTAAAGAGCAAATTTTTTTTGAGTTATAAAAATGACAAGTCGATACTGAGAGAAGCGGTGGATACGTGTAAAAGCCTCCCAGCAGAGGTGGTAGAGGGTAATACAGTGAGGGGAGTTAAACATGCATGGGACAGACATACGGCTCCTGAATCTAAGACGAGACCAACGACTGATTAAGGTTTGAGACTTTACAGCAAGAGAAACGGGGGCCGGATGGGGCCGATCTGCCTGTAGGTTCCTCGTCCTCGCATCGGGGTCAGCCTGGGACGGGGAGGGGGGCTGCAACACATTAGGGTTAAATGGTAAATACGGGAGGGTCTATGTTCCAAAAACCTCCTGTCCATAGAGGAATGAGGGGGAGCTGACACACAGGGGCAGGTGGTAGTCTCACACACTGAGGGGGTGGCTGTTACCTGTAATGCCCCTGGTGACAGTCTAGTCCCAGGCGCTGTCTGTCTCTTGCTGTACCTCTGTCGTTCTGTAGATGTCTGTCTGCACCTGTCTCCCTCTTTCTTTTTCCTACGTCTCTTTTTCTCCCAGTCTGTCTCTTCCTAAGTCTGTCTGTCTGTCTGTCTGTCTCTCCCCCTGTCTGTCTGTCTGTCTCTCCTTGTGTCTCTGTCTCTTCCTGGGTGTCTCGCAGTCAGAGTTCAGGGGGAGGAGCTTCTCTTAAAGGGACCGGACCCCGCTCGGCAGCCTGTGACTCCCGCACTCAGTGAGGGGCGGGGCCTGCAGCCGGCGTTTGTTTACGCATCTAATAAACAGAATGCAACAATGTATCCGGCTCAGTGTGCGGAATGTTAACCTCTGCAGTGCCAGGCCACAGGCTATACTCAGCATGCAGAGATATAGAAATCATTGGGCTGATAATAGCTGTACACACAGACTCACAATAAGGGGCAGCTAATAACACACAAAAGTGTAATAATAATAATAATAATAATAATAATAATGATTATAATAATCTCTAGATTGTAAAGTTGTTTGAGCCGGGCCCTCGTCACCTGTTGTTTCTGTAAGTCATCTTGTTATGTTATATACTTCTTGTTATGTCCCGTCTACCCATTGTACAGAAATGCGGAATCTTATGGTTGCTATGTAAAAAAATAATATAATAATATAATAATAATAATAGTATACTTAGAGGCAATGACAGATTACAGGACAATCCTACACAACGGAGTTTGTTAAACTCATTTACATTACATACAAGGCAAACTGCAACACAGTGTGGAACGCAAACAACAGCGACTTGCACACAAGAAACAATACACCTGACACAATCACGTAAACACAAGGAAGCAACAGTAGGCATGACACACAGTAAAAAACCCCAAACATTGTATGGTTTCAGTGGCGCACAATAGTTGTATGATATGATATATCCTGGCCCAGGCAGACTCGGCTTAGGGCTGTAGGTCCAGGGGTGCAGAGGTCCTCTGATCTCCCTAAGACCCTAACCGACCCATCATGGCGGGTGTGGAGGGGCGGCTGCGGGCAGGTAAATTCACCACTGGGCAGGAAAGCACCTGATATGCTGGCTTGGTCTGGGCTCCCCTCTAGGTGGAAACAAAGTTTATGACTTGTATTGGTCCATTAACCAATGCACTCATAGAATGCAGCAGGAGAGCTCCTATTGGCTGGTTACAATGGTGAGCAGGGTTTCATGGCCTTATCTACATGCCCCGGACTCTCTACCGGCCTCATAGAGTACATGTGCTGTTACACTGCCACCTAGTGGTGGTGCTTGGCGCGTTCATCATAAGGTGGTTCTAATACCTTTAGATATAAATGCATTTTATTCATCTGTTGTTGAGGTTCCTTTGCATTTGTTTTCTGGGGGTTGATCTAAAACATATTCATACACTTACACTCCCTACTCTTCCAGACACAGAGCGCGCAGGGGATTTGCCAATCCCCTGTCTGGCACTGAAATTGGCCCGGGGGCTTCACCTAGAATCTCCAAGCCAAATCCAGTAAGTTCCTTATAATACTTCACTGCGGTAAACAATAGAATGGATCAGTCTTAATCACACGGTGGGACTCAGGAAAGTCTATGGAGGAATGGACCTCATTAGCATTACCATAAAGATGACTTAGATTCAGGAGCCATACGTCTATCCCATACGTTTAAATCTTCTCACTGTATTACCCTCTACCGCTTCTGGGAGGCTGTTCCATTGATCTACCACTATCTACTTCCTTCATTGTTCCACAGCGTGTGAGACGCTGGCTTCATGGCGCTTGAGTTTATCTTCTGTCACCTGAAAACTTTACCGAGGTCATCAAGACAGAACCCTTTGGCTCCTAGTGGCTCCTTCATCGCCTGGCCTGTTCCTTAACACAAGTCTGTTAATCATTTCCCACAAGTTACCTCCTAAACAAGAGGCTGATTATTAAACTGTTAATGGCGCTATGTTTAACCATTTACATACTTACTAGTATTTGAGTGTCCGCTCCTAGACACCTGACCGCAGACAACGTCACCAGTGTGTTGGCACACAATACATGGGCGATGGTGCCATGCACCCCCCCAACGTATACAAATGAAAATATGTTCCTAGACTCATTCTTTTCATGTAGCTGGATTCCCCCCCCCTACTACAAGTCCAGAGGAAGACAAAAGGTCAGCTGCCACCTGCCAGGACTGGCTCAGGAAATGTGGGAGTGCTGGCACCTATGTGGATTTGGAAAATGGCTGGAGGGTCACCGACACGATCGGACCACCTAGTCGCATCCCTGAAAGGGAGGGCTCCGGGTAGCTGGACGCTCCCAGGTACGACCATCACATGCTGGACATTATCGATCAGGGCAGGAATTCTATGCATCCAGTAACTGCCCCCCCACGGACACCGGAGCGCGCATGCAAGGTGTGGCCCGGGCACGTTTCCTCTATGCCAGTAGATGGCGCTGTTTCTGTAACGGGCATCGATGGATAATCAGGGATTTGTACCAAGTTCTGAGAGTTCCAATTGGCAAGGAGTCCAGGTTGCCATGGAAACATCAAATGCTAGCTTCTGGCTGGATGAGATTTATTTTAGTCGATGCTCGGTGACGCAGTCATTTTATTTACGAGGATCCTGCCAGCAACATTAACCCCTTCCTCCTATATATATATATCTATATATCTATATATATATATATATTAATATACACACACACACACACATTATATATATATCTATATATATCTATATCTATATATACATTATATATGGTAAAAATGTGGAGAACAGAAATACCGAGGGCAATAAACGGTACGAGCACATAGATATTTGCAAAAAGGGGGTGAAATGTCACAATTTTGTGACCCATTAACGGCAAAGCATGAGGTTTAAAATAAAAACAGAATGTAAGGAGGAGGAAGAGGGACACTCGGGAGGTATGGAGCTAGATATGAGAGTATATATTCTGGGAGGGTGGTAGATAAATGAAACAGCCTCCCAGCAGAAGTGGTAGATGCTAACACAGTGAGGGAATGTAAACATGTACGGGACAGGCATATGGCTGTGGAGGTTTAATATGGATTTTTCTATAGGGGGCTGCCGGGGACATGAAACGGCCCCTTTAAAAAGTTTCTACCCCTCCTTACTTTCCAGTCCCCCCTGCCGTCCCATTTCATGTTTCTTCCACACTTTACCTTTTAAAAGATCCCTTTTACTGGTTAACGAGGACTTTGCGTTCTTTAACAGGTACGCATTTCTGGGTAGGTTACCGTGGAAACCCGAGCCGCCGTGGAATTTTGGGCACAGATACAGCACGGCTAAAGCGGTAACTCATTGCAGAACGCGCTGGATTTAAAAGGCGGCACCGCAGAGAGGGTTAACGGGCACCGGGGGCACCTGGCCCACCTGTATATAAACAACCAAAGCGTTAAAGGCGCCGTTCCACCTACGCTGCTGAAATGATCATTCCAGGACACTCCTAAAAGAAAAAGATAACTATCCTTGAATCTGATTTAGATTTTGCCTTATTCATTATTTTCAGGGAACTCTTAATTGTCATGTGACACAAAAGCAAGAGCTGATTGGTTGCCATAGAAACAAATACCTCTTAACGCTGATGGATCTGCGCCTTTTATTAACCGCAGCTAAAGCAGGAAAGTTATCAGTTCCACTTTTTTAGTTTTCAATGTAAGAAATGGCTAATATCCCTCTTTTTTACATTTTATTAAAATTAAGCGTTTTTTCAAAAATGCCGGGTTTCTCCATAAAGTCTGATTGTACGTGGGGTCTATTCACTAACGTTGGCTTGTCTGTTTTGCTAAAGGCAATTCCACTAAAAGATGGAGAAAGAACCCCAAAATATAATAAAATCCATGTTAAACCAAAAAACCCTTAATTAAATAATATAAATTACATTAAAAAAATTAACTATTAATTAACTAAAATTAGAAAAATATTAGCCCAAGAGAAAATTGGTACTTTTTGATACTTTTCATTGGCCCAGCACAGAAAACGCAGTCATGTAAGCTTTCTGGGCTTCAGATGTCTCTTTTTTTCATTGCTTTCCATCTCAAGGAGAGACCTCTGTGGTACCAAAGCTGACAATTTTTTTTTATTTCCGTTCCATAAAGCGAACAGGCGGATGGTCCTAAATTCCACTCATACTACCCGTTGTGAGGTTTTATTGCCCCGGGGTGCCCTTCTATTCCAGTCTTATGTTTTTAACTATTCACATTCTGGTTTCACACAAAAAAACAAACAAACAAACATATGACCCCAAAGAGACCAAAAAGATTTAAAACTTCAGATCGAATAAACCGCGTCAGGCACTCGCTCCTAAGCAGGACTCGTAGATCTCCCGGCCGCGAGAGGAATGAATTTGTGGCACACACGGGGTTAACTGGCAGAGTGCTTTATTGCAGCTCTAGGACACAAAGTGACTTAAAAAAGGCTGCTGTCCAGATGTGTCATCACATGACGGCGTAAACCAATCAGCGAGGGTCCTGCAGCACCAACGATCCGGGAGCCGCTACTGGCTAAGGCTGCGATGATGGGCGAGAAACCCATTTTACCCCCCCCGGGGCGTTCCATTTGCTCCGGACGTGGGTAGGTGCGTGCGACCCCCGGGTTGGTGGCTCCAGACGGACGTTGCCCCCCTGTAGCACATTCTACGTGTTCAGAGTTAGTAACAGCCCCCCGGAGTTTGAGAGGCTCAGATCCAGATCTCGGAGCCCTCCGTGGCACACGGGGCAAAAGGGGGTTACTAATCCGTACTATTAGCTGCCCCGTGAAACAAACCAACTGCCCCCCGCAGACTGTTGTGCGAAAGAGTGTTTTGGGGGGGAAAAAAAAAACTTAAAAAGCTCAAGTAGATGCGTCCGGGAAACATCCCAAACAGTAGAAAAGTCTAAAAAATGGGTTGCCCCCCCCATTCCTGCAGGGCTGTCCGCAGCGGCAGTCAGTTTTTTTTAATTAAAAAAAAAAAAAGAAGAATCAGCAATTTTCATTAACCCCCGGCAGTGATATCTCCCAATTCCCCGAGTGGTCCGCGGTCATCCCCTCGCCCGGCACGGAAGGAGCCTTTCCGGGGGACACGTCGAATACCGGAGGAGACGAGCGGCGTACAATCTGAGCAGAGAAAACATCGCAGAGTATTAACGGAAACGGAGGCAAAACGGGACGGGGGGGGAAAACCGGTCAGAGACCTCTCAGGCCGCGCCAAGGCAACAAAAAAAAAAAAAGGAAAGGGACTTCCGGGCGACAAGTTTGGAGGGGGGTGGGGGGGGGGATGGGAACGGGAGAGAAGAGAAGAGAGGGGAGAGAAGATGAGAGAGTAAGAGAGGGGGTGGAGGAAAGAAGAAAGAGAGGGGTGGTGCGGGAGAGACATTTAAATACATAAAGGGATTTAACAAAGGACAGGAGGGAAGTTTACCTTAGAGGGTCAGAGATGTAATGTAAGGGAGATTTACTTTACTTGAGAGGGTAGTAGAGAGTGGAACAGCCTCCCAGCAGAAGGTGGTAGAGGGTAATACAGTGAGGGTATTAAACATGCATGGGATAGACATACGGCTCCTGAATCTAAGACGAGGTTTGAGCCTTTACAGCAGGTGAAACGGGGCCTTTCTAACATGTTTATAACACAAAGCGGGTTAAATACGGCTGTAACCGAGGGGGGGGGCGCTCATAAGATGGAGGTGGTTACCGTGGAGCGCGGTCACTGGGATTTCTGGAGCTTTTCTTTCTTTTGCACCAGGACCGTGCGAAGATAAGGCAGCACGAAGAGCAGCAATAAGAAAACGACGTGGCCGATGAAATAGACCGAGGAGTACACCTGGCGAGGAAGGAGAGGACGCCATTAATATCTGCGGATCCGCTGGAAAGCTCTGCGTCCTAAATGACCCTTAAAGCAGGACTCGGTCCCACCGCCGCGGGGGGCCACGGAGGCCAAAACCAGTGCGCCCCACAAAGAGCGTGAGCTCACCGCCTCATCTCACCTTGATCCACTTGTCCCAGGTGAAAAGGCAAAATGGCACCAGTGGATATCCCATGAAGAACCAGTGGAAGAACTGCTGGACGACGTAGAAGACGGGGCGCAGGAGAGGCACGGAGCAGATCCGGCTGAGCAGGGGGCTGTCTCTCACCAGCTCCATCGCCTGAGGAGAGAGGGAGGAGGGCAGGGATTACACGGAGGAGGAGAGGGCAGGGGAACACGAAGAAAGAGCGGAGGCGATGAGGAGCACGGAGCGCCCGCTCACTCTCTCTCCTCACCTGTTTTTCCACCATGACAATGAGAAACTCCAGAGAGAAGCAGACGAGGTATCCGGAGTGCATGCCGTGCCATATCGCCAGGAAGAAGAGGGCCGTCGCCTGGGACACGGCCTTGTTGCCCAAGAAACGGAGCCGTTTAAAGACGTATCTGACGGGGCGGAAGGAAAGACGGACGATGAACCAACCGTTAAGGACAGTCACGTGACCCCCGACGGCAACCCCCGACCCCTCACCTTGCAACCCAGTCATTGGTGTTGGTATTGAAGCTGCTGATGGTTCCAGTGAAGAGGGGCGTGGTCTCAAACAGCCACACCTTCATGTTGGCGCATGCGTTCCAGCGGGGCCGCCCCGTCTCGTCTCTCCCGTTATAGCCTAAGCCAGACAGAATGCAGACGCCTTCCTGCGCGATCAAAGGAGCAGATCTATCAATCAGGCGATGTGAACATGCGCGGGACACACACACGGCTCCCGAATCTAACACAACACCGATTAAGGGCCTTTGGGTCTTTACAGCAGGAAAACCGGGCAACTAGACGGGGGCCGAATGGGGCAGATCTGCCGTGAGATTCTAGGGTTCTGTCTTAACAATGGAACGCTTCAGTGGATTAAAAAAAAATACTTTTGTTCATCAGCTTTGGGGTAGGAACATTTATGTACACAGTGCACCGTTACGGTACGCGGAGACCGTGGCCCCGGTATGGTATATACTCCACGCGGCACGGTGGATACTCCACGCGGCACGGTGTATACTCCACGCGGCACGGTGGATACTCCACGCGGCACGGTATATACTCACCGTCACCAGCCAGCACGTCACGTATTTATACAGAGTGACTTTGCCCCAGATGGTCATGTACACGCAGCGGTACCAGAACGGCTGGCTCTACGAGAGGGCAAAACAGGAAGAAAATTCAGATGCAGAAAATCACATGGTTGGGAAATGCGCCCCTGGGGTTATTTTTACTCCCCATTCCCCCTGCCACCGAACCGGTTCGCTATACGAACATATACCAGGTCTGTATCCCAACCAATAACAATCCTCGGTAACGAACGGACCCTTCACGCACTCACCGCGTACTCTTCGCTCAGGAAGTAGTTATCGGGCAGGTACGGCCCGAACACCATGTAGATGACCAGAGCGCAAAGGCCGAGGGAAAGGCGCTCCATGGCCGGCTTTACGCTGCGGACGGAGAGAGAGACGGGAGGTCGGCGACTCGGTGCGGAGGGAGAGGTCATTTATTTTGCCTCACAGGACTCGGCTCTTACCAGTTTGGCTTCTGCCCTTCAACGTCGGTCATCTCCCCGTTCACGAGTTTCAGGTAGCTGCACATGGAGAACTGCGGCCCCACTAAAAAGCCGCCGTAATAATAGGAGAAGCCGCAGACCTCCAGCAAGGTGGGCACCCGAGGCACGACGTGGCACTGCTGCTCTGGCGTGAGACTGGCCTGTGGGGGAGA
This sequence comes from Spea multiplicata, assembly GCA_009364415.1. NCBI lineage: Eukaryota > Metazoa > Chordata > Amphibia > Anura > Pelobatidae > Spea > Spea multiplicata. The sequence goes on from VKOC01020482.1 coordinate 58,513, forward strand.
GAAGCGGGGGGTTATATCCACGAGACTCAAACCGTGCGAGGACGGAAAAGCAAGTCGGCCCCGTTCGGCCCCATCTAGACTGCCCTTCACCCACCCCCGCGCGCTGAAAGATGGCAGGGGCCGGGGGTTCCCCGCTGCAGTGGGTGGCGTTAAAAACCTTTAATCAGTCGTTGGTCTCGGCTTAGATTCAGGAGCCATATGCTTACCCCATGCATGTTTAAATCCCCTCATCTACCACTTCTGCTGGGAAGCTGATCCCCTTATCTACCACCCTCTCAGTAAATTAAAAAAAAAGTTGGAGAGATTTGCTGTTATCCATGTTTTGGGGCAGGGGTAAACTAGCCTCCGCCAGGCTGCAGTGTGTGTGTGGGGGGGTATTTTAACCTTTTCTGGGAACGATCTCTACCTGCGACAGATACATTATCACTATACTACCTCTGGTTACCTATTAATTATAAACAAACAAGATACGATGGGTTAGAGATCAGCGGGTCCAAGGGGCAAAGTCACCGTCCTAATCGATAGCATAAAGAACAGACGCGTTCCCACCCAACGCAAACACCGTCCTTCCCATAAGAGGGGCTGCACGGCACAGCGGGGGGGGGGATACACCGCGATCATGGGGGGTAGCGGGGTCAGAAATTTAATGGCGGCTTGACCTCCTTACAACTCTGCTCACCTTGTCTTTCCCGCCGTCATAATAATCAAACACGAGTCCTACGGAAGAAAGAGAGAGATGGGAAACACTCAGACCTCTGCCCCTACAGTCACGTGACCCTGTGCCCCTACAGTCACGTGACCCTGTGCCCCTACAGTCACGTGACCCTCCTCCACCAAGTTGTGTCCCTCTTACTTCGTTCCTCTCTTCTTCTGAACAACCCCACCGTGGCCACCTCTCCCCCGCACCTCCGTGAACGTCTCTGACCATCTCACCCACCGGCTCCTGCCCCGTCATCCCACCCAATTCAACCCAAGACGCGGACAATCGTAGGAAACAATAACGCGGATAGCTAGCGGTAGAGTTTGAGGGGCTTTGGATTTGCCAGACCTTGCCTATTCCAGCCCCGTCCTACCACCAGGACTCCTATGAACCTTCTCCCCGCAGCGAATGATTCAAACACTGACACTCACCTATGAGTTTGAGTGTGAGTACGCAGTGCGGCATTGTCCATTTGATATCGTAATTATCGGTGGCCGTGTAATAGTAACCAGAAAGCAGGTATGCCTGTGAACAGAGAGATTATACGCTGTAAGACACTGCAGACATCTTTGTTATACCCGGCTGTTCATAGCGAGGGTTAAAATAAATCTGATATCATTATTATTATTTGATGGCATCGCCACCAACAATTATTTTGAAGAAATTAGAACTCCAGGGACACTCCAGTGTGGTTTGCAGAATCTCCCCAAATGCCCCTTTCCTCACCGCCCCCCCCCCAGCTAAATGCCCCCTACGTCATCACCTCCAGTCACCGCCATGTCTGGCGAACGCGGCGTGAAGGGGTCCGTTAAGACCGTAGTGGGCATTACTGACACTAATTGGCTGCTGAAGCTGTCAATCACTGACCGGAAAGTCTTCCCATTGATTTTAATAGAAGTCATTTCCTGTCTGTGATTGACAGCTTCAAGAAGCCAATCGGTGGCAAGAAATGTCAGATCATGGAGGAGGAAGTAAGCCAGTGCCTGTTTTCTTTTTTGGAAGAACCCATTCCTGTATAGTAGGGGTGTCTGGGGCATTTCACTGTCCCTTTAAATAATTTGTGTTCTTCGTACAGTTTGACTAAAATTATGTTTAATGCGAGCAAAAGGCAGCCGGGCTGTGATGCAAGAACCGTGGCTTAATGCAGCCTTTCCCGAGAAGACCGCGTTTTGGCGTGCGGCCCTCCGACACATTTTACTTCCTGTTTTTGGGCAGAATCTCACCAGATCTAGTTCCGGATAAAAGTAATCGAGAGACCCTTTCCTATCCGGGATCAGCGGGACTCGCACCGGTCAGACGTTTAACGGGATCCTAAAGGGTTCTGGACACCCAATCCTACCAGCTCCAGGGACGTTCCTCATACATGGTGTTCACTCTTATACTACCCTCTTTAATTATACCCCCAAAACGTACAGAGCCACTGCACTAACCTCTACTACTTCTGCTGGGAGGCTATTCCACGTATCTAAGCCCCTCCCAGTAAAGAAGCCAGAAGCCTCAAACGTAGCTGCACATCACCCCTTACCCTGCTCCTCACCATAAGCAGCAGCGACCAGCCCTGTGACTGGCCCTCCATACACCCACCGGCACAAGCCCACTCCGAGTGGCCTCAGCCCGTTAGTTATCGATCCGTTGCCCGGGACGCTCACTCACCATTTGAAAACAGAAGCTGGTGAACACGGCCGTAACGGTCCTTCCCATGAGCCGCAGGATGAGGAAATTCAGCACGACGCAGAGTAACGAGTGATACAACTGAGACCCTGCGGGAGGATAGAGAATATTTCAGCTTAACCAAAATAAACCTAGATCTAAGTACACACACTCACACTCACTCTCACACTCGCACACCCACACCTTCAGTACAGTGGAGTAAAGCATGTGTGAAAGCGCTCCCTTTAATTCCAGTGGGATGGCTCTCCGGCCACAAGAACCGTCGGAGTGTTGGAGGAAGGGGGGCTGCCTCTCCTGTTCTTCCGGATGGACGGATAGTAAAGAACTCCTAGTATTTTAGGGTCACTCAGCGCGCTTTAATTCGCGTTCTTCTATACCGAGGCCGCCAGGGACATTAAACGAGTTATTTCCTTGATGCATCGTTCCCGCTCTCTACCATTTATTTGCATCGCTACCTTTTAGGATTTAACCTCAAATGGGTGACTATCCCTTTAAACAGCCGCCAACATTTTACATAATCACATAGATACCGTATAATGTATATATATATATATATATATATATAAATATATATCTTACTGCTGATTGACAGCCAATTTTGCCGAACGTCAAGCTAACGGGGTTTTAAAGCTGAAAGTGACCACACGGGAGAGATGCACCGTCTCAGGCTGGCGTGTGCGGGTAGAATGCCAGCCGCGGCGCGTGCCACTCAGGGTGCGGTTGGCACAGACGCCAGCTCCTCAGAATCCGTGTGCCCTAAAGGGAAATCATCTTCCTAAAGTTTACTCACTACCCATCCGGAGCTTAGAGAGCATTATCGCGCCCGTACAATAAACAGAGGTATCCGGCGAATTCTACAGAGGATCAGCCGAGATTAAGAGGAAAAGCCAAAAGCGCTCGCGGGTTACAGAGACTCACTCGGCGGAAGGGGGACAGATCACAGGACTTGGACGCAGGCGGCGGGGGTGTTACCTGCTATCCGGAATCTCTCGTACCCAGCTACCCCGGGGAATACGTCGCCTTGTCGCATCGTGTGCCCCCCTCCCCCCCGGGACCGACCTGTTTCCCCGCCGGGCCGCAGTAACAGCCCGCCGCCCGTCATCCCGCGAACCTACCGAAGTTGAAGTACGCGATGCAGAGTCCGGTCACCGTATTAAACAGGTGGATGTGAGACGGCGGCTGCTTGAAGAGGAAGTGTCTCTGAAATAAGGCCAAGGGGTATCCTGAGGACAGAAGAAAAGAGTTCAAACTCCTCATGTAATTAGCGCGACCCTCCGTCTCCTCACTCCCCACGCTCCTTACTGCCCCACTCGTCTCTCGCCCCTCGCCCTCCATAGTGTCCTCCCAGCCACCTATTCTGTCCAGCTGAATGTCACCAACCGCCCCGGCGACCTGTGGCTACCCGCAGCGTCACCTCAGCTTTCTCATTGTCTCCCTCCGTACCCCGCGTCTCCTACCCCACGGCAATGGCCTCACCTCTCCCCTCCGTACCCCACCTAGTGTCACTGGCTTCACCTCTCCCCTCAATACCCCATAGCAACAGCCTCTCCTCTTCCCTCCGTACCCCACAGCAATGGCCTCACTGCTCCCTCCACACCCATGTCATTGGCCTCACTTTTCCTGTTGTCCCGTCAGCTTGCTCTTCCTCACCTGTCACTAGCTCGTCTCTATTTCGCAACCTGTCCTGCTCCACTCCGTTACCCCCTCACCTGTCCTGCTCCACTCTCGTTACCCCTCACCTGTCCTGCTCCACTCCATGTCATGCCAAAGCGGCAGTTACCCACCTGTCTGCCCAGTTACTCCCCCCCTTTGCTATTCTTCTAGTCCGGCACCACCAATCCTCTGCCTTAATATCTTATTCCCCCCACTTTCGCATCTTCTTCACCCATTTTTCTACCCCACACTTCCCTCATTCTCTGTGCCCCCCTCTTCACCCTCCATCATCCCTGCCTTACCAATCCCCGGTATCCCCAAGTTCCCCCCATTCCCCTGTACCCCCATCTCCATGCCTCACCTATAAAAATAGACAGGATCAGTCTGAGAGCCGCTTCGGAAGCCCCCAGTGCCTCCGCCACCCACTGCAGCGGGGAACCCCCGGCCGCCGCCATCTTTCAGATCCCCTCGGGCCCAACTGGACACAGGCAAACACACACATCCACACAGGACACGCCCAGGGCGAAGCCACACCGCCCGGACTAGCCCTTCTACTCTCCGATTGGCCGAACTCACATGAGGAGTAAGAACTGGGCGTGGATTAGTGGCCCGTTACTGTCAATGTCACCTGTGGGCGGGGCTAGGCCGGCTCGCTCAGGGAGGGTTACTAGCGGTCAGGACGTGGAGTGTCCGCATGGGGCACTGGATCACGTGACGCCAAAGATGGGTGAAAGGTCACGGTGATATATATATTATCAATATATATATATATATATTATATATTAGTAATAATAATAATACATTTTCTCTCTGTCTCGTCTATATACATTAAATAATATAAATATATGTATTATATAATGCATAGTAATAATAAATGTATTATTTATATTTAATATAATATAATGTCTAAAATAATTAATATGAATATTATATAATATATAGTAATAATAATACATTTTCTTTCACCCTCTCTCTCTATACATATAATAATATAAATATACTTATTATCCTCTAACGTATAGTAATAATACATATATTATGTATGTAATATATATATATATATGATATACCGTATATGATATAATGTATATGGCCGGTAAGGGCCACCGAGGTTTGCGGTGGACAGTCCTGTGAAAGCCCCCCCCCCCCCGAGACCCCGTTGACTTTCACAAGTCTTGGCAGAAACACCAGATTCCATGTTTTTGATAAGAAAGTTTGGTAAGTGGAATGCGGCCGATGACCTCATCGCGGGATCCTGACGCTTGTACTTTGTGTTTTTCTCGTGTTTTGGATCTAAATGGAACATGTCATCGTATTCACATACATGCAGTTTAACACCTCGATGCCCATAACAAGCCGGTGATGCCATAGCCATCACCCGCACGGTCTGGGAATAAATAATTCGGGGGACCTCTAGGACTCGGGGTGTCCCCTGACCTCTAGTGCAGAACTTTCCTGGCTGATGAAATAGTTAATGATGCGTTCAACCATTCAAGGAATTAACCTCTCGGGGACCGCATCGACTCCATGACAGGTGAGTGGCAGATGGAAAGGGCTCGGATCCGGTTCTAACCTGCCGGTGTCTCCTGAAAACCAAACTGAAACCGGAGAAAGCAGCCTCCCCGACGACCAAAGACGGGACGTCTGCCGCACGGAGGACAATCTTGAGTCTCCACTCCCTGATCTCAACTAACTCGGCATTCATGGTCTGATGAGTGTTGCCTGTTCTATTGTTTTACTTTCTTCTTTACTTTCTTTTCTTTATTTTTTGTACTTTAAGTGGAAGTGGAGCAGCCTCCCAGCAGAGGTGGTAGAGGGTAATACAGTGAGGGTATTAAACATGCGCGGGATAGACATACGGCTCCTGAATCTAAGACGAGACCAACGACTGATTAAGGTTTGAGTCTTTACAGCAGGAGAAACGGGGGCCGGATTGCGCTGTTCTTATACCCACAGGGGGGCTACCTAAAATTAAATTAAAATCATCAAATGGATTATTTTCTTCCCAAATAAAGCCGGACCCCTTTCCCATAAACGCGGGTTTTATTTCATGGGAGTTGTGTTTTTAACTCTATGCCCTTCGTGATTCCGCCGCACAGCTTCTTCATTTTGGCAACCGGAGGGGATTCCTTTCATAGCTTTCCAAATCCAGCAGGTAGTGATCCGGCCTGCGGTACAGAAACACGCGGGTATTTAACGGCTGGATCATATATATATATCTCCTGTATACACTCTACTGTCCAAAAGTTTGGGGTCACTTAGAAATGTCATTGTTTTGGAAAGAAAAGCACATTTTGACCATTAAAATAACATGAAAGAGATCGGAAATTCAGCACAGATGGTGTTAATGGCCAATGGGCCTCTATCACTCCCATCACTCCTGTGTCCCAATGGCCCTTTATCACTCCCATCACTCCTGTGTTCCAAT
>VKOC01020483.1:0-24574 GCA_009364415.1 Spea multiplicata
CTCACGATCTACCCACTCCCTCCTTACCCCCCTTTGTAGGTCACTTAGCGTCAACTCCTGTGTTGGGAGCGTGAGGCGTTTGTCTTGGGTGCCGGCGCTTCACTGCTGAGCGCCGGCATATGACAGGCGGCGGCAGCAGCGGCAGCAGCAGCAGCCGTGGGGAGCAGAGGAGTCCTGGATTTCTGTCAGTCAGCGGGGCCAAAGAGTTGCCGAGCGGTCGTTGTCAGCAACCGCTCGGCACCCCTTGGGCCCCCCTGACTGGCAGAACTCCAGAGCCCCTGCGACCCCGGTAGTTCCGCCACTGCTCACTTAATCAGGTGTACGGGACATAAATACATACCGTCCAGTTCTAAAATAGAAACCCCCCACAAAAAAAACTCTAGGAAGTGCTTAAAAATGGTGATTTCAGTATGCTTATAGATGCTCACTTACTGCTGTTGTGTGTAGTCAGGTAATGGAACAGATACCTACAGAGAAAAGTGTAGGTTTACATTTATTTTATCATTGGATTCTGTATATCAGGTACCCGATTCCCCTTTGGGATTACAGGCATGACATCTTTCCTTTCTTTTATCAATCGGACAGTACATGTGAACGTCACCTAAACCTTTTTCAGTTTTGAATTCTAACTTGTACGTCCCTGAAGGCATTTTTTTTCCAATTTAAAGTCTTCATACAGAAGTGGCTCTATTTTTGAACTGAAGTCAAACTTTAGGCATTGTTAAGACATTTGTTACAGAAATTAACCGAAAACTTGATTTTAAATACCACAACTAGTTTTGTGCTTCGGCATCTAATTGTTGTTATTTCTGCTGCAGGTCGTATTTCTGGAGACACTTTGACTGATTTGAGTATCGGTCCTATTATTTGTCATATACTTCCAATTTGTGATCGCTTCAAAGAAATAACTATATTAGAATTCAACGATGTCTGCATCTCTGAGCTGGAGAAATGGAGAAACAGCCACGAGGAAGCCTACGACTGGTCTCATGCATCAAAGGCTTTTACGGACCTGGAAGGAAAAAGGTTATTTATTATTACATGTTTTTTAAGATCATCTTCTGTTTGATTGCGTTTATTCCACTTGCTAAAATAAGACTGTTTGTTGACATTGTGATTTGAGTGATGTGATGGTGAACATTTATAGTTTTGCACACATTTACTATACATATTCTTAACTCTAGCTGTTTGAATGCATTTATGGTTTTATTTGATGCAGATACATATATTAATCCCAAAACCATTGTAATGATGATGTTTATGTGTATATAATGTGTATATTACATTTTATCTTTTTTTCTTTTTCTAGTGGTGGGTGGAAGGAAAAAGAAGAATTGTTGAAACAAAAAATTAAACAAATTCTGAAGTGCGACTTTACTAAAGATAACCCCACAGACCCAATCGTGCTGCCGAAAGCCGACTGTGTCTTTTGTGCCTGGGCAATAGATCTCATAAGTCCCGATAAAGAGACGTATATTAGACATTTTAGAAAAGTCTCTTCTTTACTTAAACCAGGTGGTCGTCTGATTTTGATTGGAAATATTAATCATTCATTTTATTTTATTGGGGAGCACAAATATAAAATTTTAAAGTACGATGAAGAATTTCTTAAAAAAAATCTAAAAGCTGAGAGATATGTAATTGAATCGTATCAAGCAAACGACAGGAAAACAACATCTCCTCTTGTCGATCATGAAAAAATTGTGTTTGTCAACGCCATTAAAAAGAAGTGAAATCAGATTCAGATGACACTTTTCTGAATAATTGGAAGATAATAGTAAATCTTCTTGAGATTATTCTGACAACGCATACATTGCTCTCAAATGATAGATACTAGATTAAGGTAATGTTTAAATGTATTAATCACAGTTAAAAGTTGCATTCTGGAGAATGATTATCAAGATGTAACATAAATTAAATGCTCTGATTGACAATAATTTAGAATGTGTTAGAATGATTTGCATTGTCTATATATCAATGTCTGGAAGCAATCAGTACACCTTGTGAATTAATGCTTTTCGCATCTGCTTAATAAAATTGAATTGAATTAAATACAAAAAATATGTATTGCTAAATATTTTATTGTAATAACATAATATTTTGGTGATCTGCAAAATGTATCTGCATGTAAACTTTGTTTCAGTCCGTGGCAAAAATAGTGTCAAACTGGGATGCTCAATGGTGGGGTAACGAGGAGGGCTAAGAACTATGAGGACACCAGGAGAACCTTCTTAGAGCAGACCGCTGTTTCTGCTACAGGGGGATACAATTATATATTTTATAGTCCACGAAATAAACCAGTGTAAAAGTGTATACAGATCAGAATAACATATGTTTTAAATATCTATAGTAAGTGTATACTAAAGGAAACACCATTTTAATTCAGAGATAATAGGTATTCCAATGCATAGCAATTAGTAAGCGTAACATAATTGTACATATGTTCACTTTTCCCATACAGCGTAATCTAATTAGGGATAGAATGCGTCTGGGTAGATATCCATGTCATTAGATCAAAATAAATACACATACTAATTTCATTTTATATACAAATGGCTAAACAGGGTGACAAGGGAGATTTTAACAAAACTGTTTCTTGAAGACTGTAACAGAAACCAGGGATGTCTGGCTGTCGTTGCCCATGTCCCTCTTAAGTCCTTCAGGAATTATCCTAGGAAGGACCGGGAAGAAACACAGTCTTCACTAGTATAAACAATCATATTTTTAAGCACTGGAGAAGGGAATAAAGCTCCTCCACGAGGACCTAACACCAGCTTTTCTCAGCCAATAAAATAGACAACTACTCGTATTGAGTGTGGCCAAGTGGCGGCTTCCTCATACCTGGTCAGATATGCTGATTCCTGTTCTGGAGGAGGTTGGTGTGCTGGTCACCGAAGGACTCCTTTTGAAGAGATTCCAGAATTCAAAAGATGCTGGTTCTGGGGTTGACTTTTTCAATCAAAACTCCCGTGGGCCTTCATTCTGTTGATGTTTCTGTTCGCGTCCAGAGGCCGCTCATTCGGAGGGGGATTCTGTCATGCCCCATCCAGGCTGCGGAGCTGCATATCTCTGTTTTTCTCCCTGTTTCACTACAATCCATTCCTGGATTTCCTTATGCTCTGTCCTGATCTTCTGATTCTTTGAGTCTAGTCCTGCTCTTGTCCAGCTTCTGTTTCCTTTATAAGTTGTGCCTCACCCATTATGTTTGTCTCAGTCTGCAGTCTACAGGTATGTCTCTCTGATATGTGTTTAGATTCAATGTGTAGTTTGTTTAGTACTTCTGTAGGCAGGGTTAAGCGTTAGGACCCACTGAATATTGGAGTACTTTGGTGTAGTGGTGGGCTAAGCATACTATGGCCATATGATGTGACGGAATCTCCAATTGTTATTTTATAGTCTTAGGCTAGTCCTGTTTGGTCCTGTGTAGTCTTGTCAGCCCTGTACTTTGTTGTTCTGCCACCTTCCTCAATACAGACTGTATTATACTATTCTGCTTGTGGTGTCTTTCTTTGCACCTGTCTGTGTCACCCCTCAGCTAAAATGCATCGTGGGGTACAGACAGAACCCCAAGTATCCCCTGCGACTGGACTCCTACCCGACCTGCTTACCTGGTTCCTGACACCATGCTGCCCCCCACTCCTTATCCTGTTCCAATGGGGGAACTAAAATAATCATTTGTCTTTGGGGTACATTCATTGACCCTCTCCCTAACCTGCTGTTAAATTATGTAAACCCCCAGGAGGCTGCTGTCCTGGCTTTTACCTTCCAGTTATGCCCAGGTTTCTGCCTGCTACTTAGGTGGCTATTATTTCCACCTGCAGCATTACCTGTCCCCAGTTCAGTCCTTATAAATGCCTCACTTTCTAAAGTTCCTTTTTTCAGTTGTTGTACTCTGTCCTGTGCAAATGTTTAAGCGTCCAGTGTTCCTAGTTTCACACTTTAAGTTCCACCATAATTGGTTCTTGTTCAGAGTACTGGTTTAAGATCTCATGGTTCAGAACTACTGACTTCTGTCCAGTGTTCCTGGCTCATGCTTTCTGCATCCAGAGTTCCTGGGAATGAGTTCCATACCACACATAGCGTGTATATAAATATTTTAACATAATATCCCATTAAATCAGCGATTGGGTTGCGGTGGATGTACGTGAGCCCCATATCACATGAGGTGCACCACACACACAGAGTAAGAGGAAGGAGATTTGATTGACCCTTAACTTATCTGACCACTTGTCTTAAAATTGGAATGTGTTTAAAATAGTTTTTATTAGGTGATATAATAGGAAAATGTGTATTATTGTTTTTCCCTATATGTTGGAGTCCATAATAATAGATATATACCATATCTGCCCGAATATAGGCCGCAATTTTCCCCCCCACTTTAAGCCTATATTCGGGTTTAGTGCAGGAATGGGCAATTCATATCACCCGAAGCCTGGAACAGCAGGTTTAGGATACAGATCCCCCGCAGCGCTGTAGGGGACCTGCATCCTACTCTTAGATACGCTCAGACAGCCTCCCCTGCCAGCAATTTTTCACAGGGGGAGTGTCGGCAAGGGAGATTGTTAAAGCACATCGTGCAGACGTGCCGGCAGCGGAGGTAGCCATAGCTGTTGAACGTCTGTGCTTTAACAATCTCCCTTGCCGGCACTTCCCACGGCGGAAGTGCTAGCACCGTAAGTTGTCTATGCTTATGACCCCTGCCGGCCCCGCAAGACAGCCGGGAGTCTGCACTGGTAAGTCTCGGGGGAAGCACATCTTGGGGGCAGAGTGGCACCATATCTCGGGGGGGCAGAAAGTGGCACCGTATCTCGGGGGGGCAGAGTGACAGCATATCTCGGCGGGGGGGCAGCAGTCCAGACATATCCGGGGGCAGAGTGTAGTTATCTCGGGGACAGAGTGGCAGGCATATCTCGGGGGACAGAGTGGCAGCATATGTGGGGTGGGCAGAGTGGCAGCATATCTATTCCACTAAGTGTTTTTTTTACTAAGAACATTTTTTCTTTAAAAAAGCACCTAACTTTTAGGATGCGGCCTATGTTCGGGTGCAGCCTATAATCGAGCCAATATGGTATTTATAAAAAAAGACATATTCGTCCTGTGTGGATAATTTAAATGTGAGAAAGAGAAATAAGGTTTCAACAATGAAAAAAGCTGCTTTTCATCTTAAGGTATTAAAAAATTGCAGGATATAGGATCGTGTGCTATGTGCAGTTCTATCTTTGTTATTTCTCTCCTTGTAGAATATTCTGGCAAAGACACATGAAAAGCTTGTAAAAAATGTATAATCTTATGATGACAAACCTGTGACAAAAATAATCTAATTGATATTTATTTAGCATTAAACTTTCCTAATAAATATCAGCAAAGCTGAAACAAAGCTGTACATATGTTTTCAACTTTCTAGCACTAGCATTAACTACATTCTATAACATTATGGATCCCGCCTCTCACAGATATTACCATGTTCACGATTTTAATCCATTACATTTCTATGATTCTTATCTTTCTCCCAAAGCAGAAGGAGCACTTCTAGAAGAGGCTGTTATCAACCCCATAAAATTTCTGTTTAAGGAAAAAGCTGACGGTAAGATTTTTCTCATTAAACAATGTTTAGGTGTAACGTTCCTGGCTGCCGGTTCCTCCGGGTCCGCGGATCTTCAGCCGCCGCGGAGAAGAGGGAGACGCCGGCTTGACCACAGCGGCATCAGCCGCCACGGAGGAGGGGGAGACCCCCCACCTTGCCGCAGCAGCCTCTACCACCACGGAGAAGGGGGAGACCTATTTAAGAGCCTCAGAAACCTTCCAGCCTTGCCTTCTGATGGTTGTACCTATCTTGCATAGTGTCTTCTCAGTACGCGTTCCTGTTGATTTCCCGTTACCGACCCGGCTTGTTCCTGTTACTGATTTCCTAGCGTTTGACTCTGGCTTTCCTCACGACGATCCTGACTTCTGGCTTCCTGACCTCGGCTTACCCTGCAGCGATCCTGACTTCTGGCTTCCTGACCTTGGCTTGCTCATTGGCTATTCTGTACTGGACTTTGGTGTTCTGTCTATTGGACTTGCACATGCTGCTCTACCTGATTACATGTTCTAAATTACGCTGTGCGTGACATTAGGTTCTGTTTATTACAAAATTAAAATGTGTAAGAAATATGCTTTCTAGATGATTATTGTCACAACTCAAAATATGAGTCTAATAATAATAATGGGCTACATTTTTTTCTATGAACCTCAACAAGCATTGATGCTTCAATTCAAACTTACTCAATATGAAATGGGGATTACACCAGCACAGAGAAACTATATTATGTATATGTCTATAGCGTGTTATTTAATCTATTGGCTGAATCATTATTTGGCTACACTGTCTCACTTAATCAGGCATAGGCGACATATAAGGCATTTCTGGAGGCAGAGTGGCATACAGGGGGTTAAAAGGCATGTCATGGGGCAGAGTGGCATATAGGGGGGTATAAGGCATTTCTGGGGACAAGTGGCAAGCCTGGGGGCAGATGTGCATAACTGGGGGGGGCAGGTTGGCAAAGAAAAGGAAATACAAATATAATAATATTCTCAATCATAGTCTTTTATTAAAACATGAAAAAATAGATTACATTAATTAATATTTAGTAGTAAAACTTTTTCATTATAGGGTCGTCTTATATTCAGGTTTTTTTCCCTAAATTGATATTCAGATTTTGGGGGGTCGTCTTATAATCGAGGAAATACAGTATTTTATCATTGGATTCTGTATGTCAGGTACTCGATTACTCTCTGGGATTATAGTCACCTAAACCTTTTTTCAGTTTTGAATTCTAACTTTTTCCAATTCAGTGTCTTCATACATAAGTGGCTCTATTTTAGAACTGAAGTCAAAATGTAGGCATTGTTAAGACATTTGTTACAAAAAAATAACCGAAAACTTGATTTTAAATAACACAACTAGTTTTATGTTTGAGCATCTAATTGTTGTTGTTTCTGCTGCAGGTCATATTAATGAAGTCCATTGATTTGCTTGATTTGAGTATCGGTCCTATTGTTCATCATCTAATGGCAATTTGTGATCGCTTCAAAGAAATAACTATATTAGAATTCACTGATGTCTGCATCTCTGAGCTGGAGAAATGGAGAAACAGCCACGAGGAAGCCTACGACTGGTCTCATGCATCAAAGTTTTTGACGGACCTGGAAGGGAAAAGGTTATTTATTATTACATGTTTTTAAGATCATCTTCTGTTTGATTGCATTTATTCCACTTGCTAAAATAAGACTGTTTGTTGACATTGTGATTTGAGTGATGTGATGGTGAACATTTATAGTTTTGCACACATTTACTATACATATTCTTAACTCTAGCTGTTTGAATGCATTTATGTACTTGCAATGGTTTTAATTGATGCCGATTCATATATCAATGATGATGTTTGTGGTATATATAATGTGTATATATTACATTTTACATTTTCTTTTTTTCTTTTTCTAGTGGTGGGTGGAAGGAAAAAGAAGAATTGTTGAAAGAAAAAATTAAACAAATTCTGAAGTGCGACTTTACTAAAGAAAACCCCACAGACCCAATCGTCCTGCCGAAAGCCGACTGTGTCTTTTGTGTCTTGGCAATAGATCTCATAAGTCCCGATAAAGAGGCGTATATTAGCAATTTTAGAAAAGTCTCTTCTTTACTTAAACCAGGTGGTCGTCTGATTTTGATTGGAAATATTAATCATTCATTTTATTTTATTGGGGAGCACAAATATAAAATCTTAACTTACGATGAAGAATTTCTTAGAAAAACTCTAAAAGATGAGGGATATGTAATTGAATCTTATCAAGCAAACGACAGGAAAACAACATCTCCTCTTGTCGATCATGAAAAAGTTGTGTGTGTCAACGCCATTAAAAAGAAGTGAAATTAGATTCAGAATAATTGGAATGCAATGGTAAATCTTCTTGAGTTTTTTCTGTAACAATGCATACATTGCTCTCAAATTATAGATGCTAGATTAAGGTAGTTTTTAAATGTATTAGTCATCAAGATGTAACATGCTCTCATTTAAAATAATTTGGATAGTGTTAGAATGATTTGCATTATCTATATATCAATGTGTGGAAGCAATCAGTACACCTTGTGAATTGGCTTTTCGAATCTGCTTAATAAAATTGAAGTGAATTAAATATACAAAATATATGTATATTGTTAGGTAGGGTTATAGAGAAAAGAAAAGAATTGTTTTAGGGTTGGCAAAGCTGCTAGTCTTGGGAAGCAATACTGTTCCACTTAATAAGGGAAACCTAGAATGACAAAGGATAAACTGGAAAAAGACAAAATATAAATATAAAAAAACATTTTATTATAAATATGTATCATATAAAAAAGAAATATGTATAAAATACAACAAAAACCAAGACACAGATGATAAATAATACAAAATGAAAAATAAATACAAAGATCACAAAGAGATTCGATAAAATTCCCACTTCACTTTATATTAATAAAACACTCACTGTTGAGGAGATTATGCCTGGCCAGGCAAAGCGCCAAAAAAACCAAAGTGCTTGGAAACCTATGCCACAAGTGGAAAAATATATTACGACATGGATTCAGAAACCCACGGAAAGAACTACAATAAATAAATTACAGCCTGAATGCACAAGACACCCCCATCTTTAGGAAGTCGGTTTTGACGGGAAACGGGATCAGGCCAGAAGTCAGGTCCCACTGCCCGAACAGCATGGTCTCCGACTTCCCGCAGTTGACCTTTGCGCCTGAAGCTCGGCTGAAGTCCTCGCACGTCTGGATGAGCGCTCCCACCGACCGGCAATCTGTGCAGAAGATGGTCACATCGTCCATGTAGAGCGAGCACTTTATCTCCTTCTTGTCTCTGCCCGACGCGGTGATCTTTGGATTCCGTCTGATGCACTCAGCGAAGAGCCCGACCAATAAAATAATTTTGTGTGTATGTTATTGTGTGCTTGTCTGTGTGTGTATGTTAAGTGTTTAAGTTGGTGGATATGTTCCTGTGTGCATGGGTGCATGTGTCCGCATGTTTGACATGTCAGGAGTCTTAGATGGAGGACAGTTTCACAGGTGATAGAATCAGCTAAGGACATTGTCATTTTTAAAACAACAATAATACTGTAGTATTGTTGGATTCGTTTAAATACTATATGGACAAAAGTATTGGGACATTTGACTGTTACACCAACAGGGACTTTTATGATATTGCGTTCTAAATACATAGACATTAATATGTAGTTGCTCCCCCTTTGCAGCTATAATGGCTTCCACTCTTCTGGGGAGGCTTTCCACAAGATTTTGGAGAGTTTCTGTGGGAATTTTCGCCCATTTTATCAGTAGAGCCCTCGTGAGCTGAAGGGGACATACCATGACGTTTTGGACAATGCTACGCTTCCAACTTTGTGGGAACAGTTTGGGGAAGACCATTTTCTACTCTAACATGACTGTGCCCCGGCGCACCAGGCAAAGGCCATAAAGACATGGTTGAAAAAATCACCACAGAAACTCCCCAAAATCTTGTGGAAAGCCTTCCCAGAAGAGTGGAAGCCGTTATAGCTGCAAATGGGAGAATCAGCTACATAATTATGTCTATGTATTTAGAATGCAGTGTCATCATAGTCCCTGTTGTTGTAACGGTCAGGTGTCCATATAGTCTTCTCATAAGAGCGATAACCCTCTGTGAAACCTCATTGCCCACTTAAAATGTGAGTGAAAATTGTAAATCATTTGTTTTTCTATCTAAGTATTCAAACATGGTTACCATGAAAAAACACCTAAGTTCCTCAACTTAAAGATTGTATAAAATCCTAAATACGGGGGAGGGGGCGTGGTCGACCTGCGACTGAGATGGCCGCATAAGCCTGTAGCTCCCGCTCCTCGTGCCTGTAATTTCGCTCCGGTTTCCAGCACGGTCCCGCAAAATGGGCAAACATTCAAAACTCAACTCCCCGAAGCCTTCAGGGACGAAAGAAAAGTCAGCACTTACCTCCGTGCGCTCCTATTTCAACGCGTCGTCGGAGCAAGATTCTCGCAGCTCCTCACATAGGCTGCCATCTTCTCCTCCAAGTCCTGCTAGCAAAGCAGATGTGGAGGATCAACATGCTCGACGACCGCCTCGAGCTCCCTCGGCGGACCGACTGTGGCACGACAAGCTCGCCTCCCTGCCTTCGAAAGCAGACATCACGGCGATCATAGACCACGCTACGCAGGGCATACACGCGAGTCTCTCCGCAATACAGGCGGATATCCGCCATGTTGGGGACCGCGTGGCCTCCTTGGAAGACACTCAGCCGAAGATTTGCCGCACGGTGGACTCCCTTACCTCCAGGCTGCGAGACCAGGCTGATACTCTGGTGCAGCTCACGAGACGACTGGACGATCTGGACAACAGGAGCCGCCGAAACAACATAAGGGTACGTGGTTTGCCAGAATCGGTTGTTTACGACGATATTGCCCCGACCCTGCAACTCATATTCAATAAGATCCTTCACCGGCCGGCCGACACCGCCATCCACTTCGATCAAGCACACAGGGCCCTCCGAGAAAATCCTAAATACGGATTAATACTGAGAGCACTTTATTTTTGTGTAAATTTTAATTTTTCCAATACCTTACGTTATTTTGTATGCAAATTGTAATTGATTGTAATTTGTCACATACATTGCTCATGCTAAATTACATATCTTTATAAGTCTGTTATAGTATTATTAATGTCCTTATTTTTTATCTACTTTCCTCAAAATAACATTTGTAAAAATAAAGGGGGGAGCGCAATTTTCTGTTCCTGCCTCAGGTGCAAAAGGAGCCAGCTACGGCTCTGCATCTGTTAAAGGACATTTAAACTAATTTTAGTCCATAACAGGAGGAACATCACAATGTATTTAATTCTTAAAAAGAGATCTTTAAATAGCACCTACCTTAGCTACAATACATCTTACTGCATCAGAAGAAAGTTCCCGTGTGCATAACTTTAATATGAAAAAGAATAATAAGGTTCAACAATGACATATCAAAAGAGCTGAAAATGCTTAATTTCCTGAAATCTAAAATTATATACGATGGTTTTTATCAGTGAGGGGCTAAAAATTGCAGGATATAACATCCTGTACTGTGTTCTTTTACAATATCACGGTGAAGGCATATGATAAGCTCATAAAAATGGTTTAGAATCGTATGATGGCACATGTGACAAAAAAGAACCTCGTTAATATGTCTGACTTTCCTTATAAATTTCAGCAAAGCTGAAACAAAGCTGTAGATGTTCTTAACTAAAGTTAACAGCATTCAATAACATTATGGATTCCTCCTCTCACAAATATTACCATGTTCATGAATTTGAACCAACGCATCTCGTTGATCATTACTTTTCTCCCAAATCAGAAGAAGTACTTCTGCAGGAGTCTGTCATCGCCACCCTGAAATTTCTGCTTAACGAAAAACAAAACAGTAAGATTTTTCTCACTAAATAATATTCAGGTTCTAAAATCTTAGAAGTATGCCTTTCCAGATGATTATTGCCACAACTCCAAGTTGCGAGAAATTTGTGAGAAAAAAGTGTGAATTCAGTGTAAATTAAACCAAAAAAACCTGATTTTAAATGTTAATTCTAATTGTATGTTTTATCATCTATTTGTTGTTTCTGCTGCAGGCCGTATTGAAGGAGAGGCTTTGGTTGATTTTTGTGTAGGGTCTGTTGTTTTTCAACTAATGGCAATTTTTGAGTGCTTCAAAGAAATAACTATATTAGAATTCAATGATTTCTGCATCGCTGAGCTGGAGAAATGGAGAAACAGCCACGAGGAAGCCTACGACTGGTCTCATGCATCAAAGGCTTTGATGGACCTGGAAGGAAAAAGGTGGCGTATAAATGTATATCTTTAAGGTCATCTTGTGTTAGATTACTATGATTCCACCTGCTAGAATAAGACCGTTGGTTGACATTGTGATGGTGTGCGGACTGTTGGTGAGCAGTATATGTACAAGTTCACAGAGTAGCCTGTGACTATTTTATAGCAGGCATGGAAAAATAATTTTTTGTTGTTTTTTTTTTCCATCACACTTTTAATTGGTGTTTTGATTTTTTTTTGGTCCCTTTTCTTTGGTCCCTAAATGAGGATTGAGGATCCTCAGGGTCAAGGTTTACAGTTTTACACACATTTACTATACATAATGCCAATACTAGCTGTTTAAATGCTTTAATGTAACTGTATTGATTGTATTTGATGCCAATATTTATGGTAGTCCCAAGACCACTGTAATAATGAGGTTAATGTAAAATAATGCATATAGTATACGATTTTATCTTTTTTTCTTCTTTTTCTAGTGGTGGGTGGCAAGAGAAAGAAGAATTGTTGAAAGGGAAAATCAAACGAATTCTGAAGTGCGACTTTACCAAAGATAACCCTACAGACCCAATTGTGCTACCAAAAGTTGATTGTATCATTAGTGCTTGGTTACTGGATATCATAAGCCCTGATAAAGAGGCATATATTAGAAATTTTAGAAAACTCTCTTCTTTACTTAAACCAGGCGGTCGCCTGATCTTGATTGGAAACATTAATCATTCATTTTATTTTATTGGGGAGCACAAATATAATTTCTTACGTTATGATGAAGAATTTCTTAAAAAAAACACTAAAAGATGAGGGATATGTAATATGGAATCTTATCAAGCAAATGACCGGAAAACAACATCTCCTCTTTTGGATCATGAAAAAGTTGTGTTTATCAATGCGATTAAAAAGAAGTGAAATTAAAAAATTACACTTTTCTGAGTAATTGGAAGGAATTGGAAATTAGAGTTAATTCTGTGACAACGCATACATTGCTCTCATCTGCTGCAAATTAAATTTATAAGATTAAGAAAATTTTAAAATGCATTAGCCTTAGTTACTAGTTATCAAGATTTATCATAAAATAAATGCTCTGATTTAGATTGATTATGATAGTATAAGAATGGTTTGCACCGTATATATCAATGTGTTAAAGCAGTCAATATACCTTGTGAATCAGCTTTTCAAATCTGTGTAATAAAATTAAAGCTAAAACATCAAAATAGGCAATGTTATATTTTTTGTAAAATACATCATAAATCGAAATGTATGTGTAAGCAAACTTTCTCGCACTCTATGGCGACAATAGTGTGAAACTGTGATCCTCAATGCAGAGGTAATGAGGGAGGCTAAGAACTGTGTCGGCATAAGGAGAACATCTATTTCTGCTCCAAGGTTAAGCAAGCTGACTTGAGAGGCCACTTTTTGTATAAAGCACAGAGCTACTGGCACACTTTACTGTAGTCGGTAACCTTTTTTTGAAGACAAGATAGGAGAGCTGGATCAAACAAGGTATAAGAATAAGCAGGAGAACTAACACTTTCTGAGATGAAAGTCTAACTGGAATGATCTGATTTTACACTCCCATCACCCTGTAGACATTAAGGTACATAGACAAAAGGTGTGACAAGATTACCTTTAGGACATACGTCTATGTCCTCCATGTTTCGTAGCAGTGGGGACATGTCTGGGTGAGGAATGCCTAAAAACATCACTGCTGACACTCACCGGAAGGTAAGTTCTGTCTAGACCCTGCTGGGATCTCCATTTGTTCCCCCCCGCTGGCTGATCACATACACACATTGTGTGCAGCATTGGAGCCCTGCTTGCTGATCACAGTGTGATGAATGCAAGAAGAATGCAAGAAGAAAGTGAGAAACAATGTTTCTCCCTTTTCAAAAAAAGGGGAAAATAAGTGGTTACATTTAAATCAAAACTAAAATAAACACAAAAATAAATAAATACATTGAGCTTCAAAAGGCACCAAAAACAACAAACAAAATAAAAACAAAAACCGAGAAATTTTTGAGTGCTTCAAAGAAATAACTATATTAGAATTCAATGATTTCTGCATCACTGAGCTGGAGAAATGGAGAAACAGCCACGAGAAAGCCTAGTATTCACACCAGAACAGAGAGAGTTGGTTTGTGAAATGCAACATCAGTTCAGAGAAGGTTTAGAAGAGTGAGAGCGAAGGGGAGAAGAAGAAGTAGAGAAAGGAGAGATGTATTAAAATGGGTGTCTATCCATATTACACTAATAACAATAAAAATATGTATGTGGGGTATATCATTGTTCATGTGGCACCTAATTCTAAGAAAATTGTGTTTGTTAATATTTAATGATATCTAACACCTGTTAGATTTATTGGTCTCGGAATGCTTAACATGTGTGTATCTACTTTGAACCTTAACCATATTTCATGAGAATGTTGCCATAAATGCTAATCATAGCTTGTTTAAGCCTGTCTGACCCAGAAAAACTAACATCTTATAACTACCGGCAACCTTCCCAGAAAATGTGTGGAGGGGGAGATGACTCATCTATAGATGGCGAATGAATTAACAACATTTTGAGGTTTTGTCATTCCCTTTTGGTTTGTTTCATTGGGGAGTTTCACTAAAAAAACAAGTTTATACAAATCTGAATGCACAAGTCTAGTGGATATTCCAGTTACACTTGGATTCAAACCAGTGATATGTGCTGTGGGTGACACCTGTAGCCACCAGGAGGATTAATCATTCCATCCACACCCCAGTCTGGCTGGCTTTTTCCTCCCACCTGCTGTATCACCTATTCCACTCTGCAAAGGTCTTTACAAACTACAGAAGACATGTGCAAACGGGCCAAAATGATTCGGACACATTTTTTGTTTGTTTTTGGCCCATTTGTTTTTGGGTAACTAATTTCATTCTCTGCTAATTTGGGGGCATTTTTGATTCGGGAACATTCACTCTCTCACTCACACTCTCGTGCATCTCTCTCACGCTTTCTAAATGCTGACCACTTCTGTTTCCGCCAATACTTTGGCATCTTCTTTTTCATCTTCTATCTTATAACCACTCTCTGTGGACATGACCTGGCATGAACGTCTCCCAAAAAGGCGGCTCTTGCATTGACATCTTGCCCCAAGCACATTCATGTAAACACACACATATATACGTATATTCTATCGAATACCACACGCTCAGCTTTTTTTCGTTGACTCACTCACGCTTCTGCATGTTCTTCATCTTCTATCTTCTCACTATTTTTTCTCTTCAGTCTTCAATTTGCTATCTTCTATATTTGTCTGCATCTCTGCAGACATAGCCCGCAATATGACGGCACATCGCCATTTTACCTTCAGATAGCCTTGTGTGAACATCGCCCACATTGGCGGAGTTTCTGGTGACGTCCTTTCCCCCATTGGAGGAATTGGCGAGAGGAAGTCACCGTAAGCTCCACCATTTTGCCCTAAGACCTTGTGTGAATGTCCACAGAAATACCATAGATTCAGGTGATATCCTCTCCTCTGATTGCAGAATCAAGGGAGAGGACCTGATCAGAAACTCCACGATTTTGGCAGAAATTAAGCAGCAGGTTATGTCTGTGGAGATGCGGACAAAGAAAAAATAGGCAATTCATCGGACAATGTGTTGCTAAATTTAAAATGATCACTGATTTTTATCCACAGTGAAAAGGCAGGAAACGGAATTTGTTGTCTGAAAATAAATGTGCCAAAAACTAACCAAAAATGAGTCTGGATCCTTTTTGGCCATTTGCACATGTTACAATAAGTTGAACCTTATTTAAGACTAATAGGTTTTTCAAATATTTTTCAAACTTTAAAATACAGAGTTTGTACCTGTTCTGAACAAAAAAATATTGGTGTCAGATTTTGACATGTGCAGTGTGCCCCAAAATGCCACCATAAAATATGGTGTATTCAGTCATCTTCAGGGCCTATAACTCCAAATTTGGCCCTGGAATTGGAATGGTGAGGACTGATTGGGCAACAAAAACAATGAAAGTGATTAGAAATGGGAACTTTGTGGGTTTGTGTTGCATGGCACATATACTACACCTGGTGGTAAGGGTAGCTATTCCAAGTGACAGACAGTATAGTCTGCCAAACCTGATTGAAGCGTTCCTTATGATTCCTGGGTACTTTCACCACAGAAAGACAAGACAACAGCTGAAGGAGGGGCATTGCCACTTTAGGCCGAGTCACGCTCTTACTTACCTACCTTAAAGAAAAAGTGCATGCCATCCTGGAACAACGCAAGTTATTTTCGAGTCTCAGATTACATGTGGAGGTTGAGAAGCTGATCATTAATCTGACAGAGATGCTGACAGGTCACATGCAATGCATTATGGACACCCTCTATGACTCAAGGGTTGAGGGCAAGGTAGCTATAAAACTAATGTTCAAATTTGAAGGGAAATGTTTTTCTGTAGGGTGCGTGAGATGAAGCACCAAAGGGGTATGCTAAGCGAAGGAAAGGTGAGGGAATTGAAAATTTAAATTCTCAGCAGCAGTGGTAGTAGCACCAGCCAATTCCCAGCAGCAGTGAAGAACAGAAGCACTAGATCCACTGGAGCATCAGCCATTTGGCAGCAGACCCTCGTGCTTTGGTGGGTAGTACCACCTAAACTCCCCAATATCAGACTGAAATGGTCAAAGGCTATCTTGAGGAAATTCCACCACCTAATACTACTGGCTAAATTGTGGCGACCAGAAAGCTGTTACCTGGCCAGGTCTCTCCTTAGTGGCCCAACAGTTTCTTTCATGCCCACTCACCAGTGTCAAAAGTGAGAGGGTTTTCTCTGTGACAGGCAATGTACTCAGCCCCCAGATAAACACACATCTCCCTATACCTGGTGGAGCAGATGGCTTCCTTGAATATTGGGCATAATCAGTGTATGTGCCTATCATCAGCCAGTACCTGTCCATGCCCATTCCCCCACTACTGTTGCTGCTCCAGCTCATCAATCTACTTCCTTACTCTGGGGTGGTCATTGGTCAATTTTTTCTGAATTTCAATATTGGAAAAATCCACTTGTGCCAGGTAGCAGGATGCCTTGTCCTGTATCATGCTGTGTGCCCCAATGCCCCTTCTTACTCTGAGGGAATCGACTTTTGGTTTTTTAATATGGGGTGGTCATTCTTGTGGCTGGATTTGTCTGATGTATAGCCTGCTGTGCCCTTTGTCTCAATGCCCTTCCTTACATTTGTGTTCCTTTTTTCTAATATGGGAAGAATAAGAATCTGGTATAGTCTGGATGTCCCTTTCTGGCAGAGCTTGCCTCGTGACTTGCCCTGTCTTGCCTCTGCTAATGCGGTGGCGGCTCAGTCTCTTTCTTACTCTGGAAAATCAATTTTTTTTCTAATATTGGGGGTCAATCATGTAGCTGGATGTGTCTACTTGTTAGTATGTGGTTGGCATCCTAGGCCCATTTTACCAATGAACCATGCATGTGACAGGCCTTACGGGGGTTAAGCCAAACACATATCAAGTCAAATGGTTATAAAACCCATGCAAGTAATCCAGAATGTATTATATATGCATACTTATATTATACTTAATATTATACAGTAAACAAAACATTTACAGCTCAAGGACATTGCGTACATTTATTATCTTCAATCTCCTTCTGTAATTAAATCACAAAATAATCCCATGACTACAGGGCATATATTTAAAAAAAGGCCTATTTATTTTAAAAATTCTTTATTACAGTTAAACATAAACAGGAAAACAAACAGGTACAGTTATTTGTGTATAAATGTAACCTTAGCATTATCCAATTATGTATTTTGGTGGGTTTTTTTTCTAATGTTTGGTTAGTATTCTTTTAGCTTGGATGCCCAAGTCTCCCAAGACTCTAGTTTACTGCTATAAGGATATCTTTGTGTCAGTAGGCCACTGTAAGGGCCTACTGATTCTGTGTTTAGTTAAAAAGTTCTGACCCTTAAGTATGTAAACATTTTTATGGGTACATTGTATTCTTGCTATAAAGTATGAAATGTTCTAATCTCATTATTATTTACCAAACCCGCTAATGTATTCAGGTTATTGGAAGCTAATTGAATTTGTTTTTGAAGATTCAAAAGTTCATCAGCATTCTCTTGCTGTTCACTGTGCCGCGGGCTAGTTCTGAAATTTGGGCCAAAATATTACAAAGGCATATCCATGTGCACTTAATTTCTTTCTTCTGGGATCAGCTTATAATAAGGGGTTGCTTTTAAGCTTCTTTATAAAGCAAGTGTACAATCAACTCTAAATTTAAGTATTTACATGGGCGCAAGTAGAAACCGAAGGGCCCCGGTGCAACCCCCAACTTCAACAAGTAACATGCTCCACGGTGCCATCTTTGCCCCAAACAGCTTGTGAGTGCCTCCTTTGCACAGTTCAGACTCAGCGCAGGGCAATACACTTTACAGTAAGACTTCAGTTACAGAAAGCTCAGTAATATACAGTAAAAGCAGTGTACAACTTCAATTCCAGATATGGCACATATGGTTAGCACATTAATGGAAACAGCCTGGGGAAATGGGGCCGAGGAGAACGGGGCTAGTCTTCAGCCTCCTTGAGACTGTCCTTGAGAGAGTAGTCGCTCAGCAGGGCTGTGGACAAGCCTGCGGCAGTCACGGACTGTGACCTGATCCCTCCTCAACACTAGGCGGTTTCTGGCAAACCATAGAGCGTCCTTTACACAGCACATGAGACGCCACTCAGGAAAATGCAGCCTGGCTGAAGAGTTACTAGGTCCAGCTCTGCCACAGGTGCCCAGCCAGAAGGCATGATTGAAGAGCTGAACACAGCAAACAGCTCATTCCAGGCTCCAGAATCAAGATTCAGCACAGCCTCTGTCAACTTCATCCTTAATGGGATTCTTCAGCATGAGGTTGTGATACTGGCTTAATACTTGAGGCTTAGGGATATCCAAGAAATACCATTACATAAGTTATGGTGGGTAAAGGTGATGGAAAACCCTTCCACTAAAATTTAGGGGTATGTAAAAGCATTCTTAAACACCCATCTACAGACACCAGACAAGCCAGAAGGCTTGTTGTTCCCTCAGAAATCTCATGATGCTGCCACAACCACAAGGGATTCTGGGTAGGCGCATGCAAATAAGGTCAACAATTATCACCTTTTGCCTTGAGTGTTTAACAATGCTTCTACATGCCCCTAAATTTTAGTGGAAGGGTTTTCCATCACCTTTAACAATATATTCACCAGGTTTTGGCTAGTGTTTTCTTCTAAGTTTTCTAAACCAGAATGCTTGCTACGATACGTTGATAACATGCTTCTGCAAACAGAGACTGAAGAAAGACATCTGAACGGCGAACTATTTTCACTGTTGCAGGAATCTAGGTTAAGATTAAACAATTAAGCACATGTAAAGTGAAACTGATGCCACCAGAAGTACAATACTTAGGGGTTTTTTATTGGTCCAGGACACAGAGAATTAAAGAAATCCCCCCTCCAGTATCAACTTTGATTAAGGCATGATGCCAATTTTCAGGAAAAAGGCATGATGCCAATTTTTAGAAAGAGCAAAACGTTTATACCCTCTGTATAAGGACATTTAAACTAGTTTTAGTCCATAACAGGAGGAACATCACAATGTATTTAATTCTTAAAAAGAGATCTTTAAATAGCACCTACCTTAGCTACAATACATCTTATTGCATCAGAAGAAAGTTCCCGTGTGTGAAAAAGAGTATGAAAAAGAATAATAAGGTTCAACGATGACATATCAAAAGAGCTGAAAATGCTCTAAAATTATATATGATGGTCTTTATTGGCGAGGGGTTAAAAATTGCAGGATATAACATCCTGTACTGTGTTCTTTTACAATATCACGGTGAAGGCATATGATAAGCTTATACAAATTGTTTAGAATCATATGATGGCACATGTGACAAAAAAGAACCTCATTAATATGTATGACTTCCTTATAAATTTCAGCAAAGCTGAAACAAAGCTGTAGATGTTCTTAACTAAAGTTAACAACATTCAATAACATTATGGATTCCTCCTCTCACAAATATTACCATGTTCATGAATTTGAACCAACGCATCTCGTTGATCATTACTTTTCTCCCAAATCAGAAGAAGTACTTCTGCAGGAGTCTGTCATCGCCACCCTGAAATTTCTGCTTAACGAAAAACAAAACAGTAAGATTTTTTCCTCACTAAATAATATTCAGGTTCTAAAATCTTAGAAGTATGCCTTTCCAGATGATTATTGCCACAACTCCAAGTGCAAGAAATTGTGAGAGAAAGTGTGAAATTCAGTGTATATTAACCAAAAACTTGATTTTAAATGCTAATTCTAATTGTATGTTTTATCATCTATTTGTCGTTTCTGCTGCAGGCCGTATTAAAGGAGAAGGATTAATTGATTTTAGTGCAGGGTCTGTTGTTTTTCAACTATTGGCAATTTTTGAGTGCTTCAAAGAAATAACTATATTAGAATTCAATGATTTCTGCATCGCTGAGCTGGAGAAATGGAGAAACAGCCACGATGAAGCCTACGACTGGTCTCATGCATCAAAGGCTTTGATGGACCTGGAAGGAAAAAGGTGGCGTATAAATGTATATCTTTAAGATCATCTTCTGTAAGATTACTATGATTCCACCTGCTAGAATAAAACCGGTGGTTGACATTGTGATAGTGCACACTGGTGGGGAGCAGTTATATATATACTGTCACTCCTCCGGCTCCTCATGCCGCCGGGAGGAGGACCGGCCGCGGTTCACGAACGCCGGCCATTCGGGACAGCAGGTAGCCCTCTGCCCGCGGCACATGTGGTATTAGCGGGAGGAGGGTTGGCCGCGGGTCCCGGGAAACCATCTCCCCGAGCAACAGACAACCCTCCGCCCGAGGTACACGACAATCTGGGGAATCGGTCGTCGTCCCAGGAAGGGGAGAACCAGCTCAGGGAACAGCAGTTCCTGGAGCTTAAGTTCTTACCTGTCCTCCGGTCGTCAGTCTGCCTCCCGGGCACACTGCGTGCTGCTGGGGAACTGATGGATGGCCGGGGGGTGTGGTTTTAGTTATCGTCGGGGAGGGGCTTGTGAAGTGGCGCCAGATTTAAAAACCCGCTTGTGCTTCTCACAGGCACCCTGTTGTGGTCTTTACAGTTTGTGTATTGCTGCTCTTGCTGTCCCTTATTGTGTTTTGACCCTTGCTTGCCTGACACTCCTTTGCTCCACGATTTGCTACCGTTGCCTGTGACTTCTGTTTACCGACCCGGCTCGTCTGACTACCCGCTTAGTGAATCTGACCCATGGCTCGTCTGACTACCTGTATCGTGTACCTGACTCCTGGCTTGTCTGACTACCCGCTTAGTGTATCGAACCCCTGGCTCGTCTGACTACCTGCATCTAGTTCCTGTTGCGTGCTGCATCTTGCTGCTTTTGCTCAGTGCCTATCTCCAGTTGGCGGGAGGTTTTCCACTGTTGGGATCATCTAAGTCCTGGACTGCTGTTGCCGGGAGCTCCTCTCTCACCAGCAGTAGCTTGGGCAGAAAAACTTCTGCGGTGAAGACCTCCCTCAGAGACCAGCATAATAGTGACATATACAAGTTATTGGGGTTTTTTTTGCATCACCCTTTTTATTGGTGTTTTGATTTTTTCTTTGGTCCCTAAATGAGGATTGAGGACTTGGGGGACTATCGCCTCAGAGTCCCAATACTAGCTGTTCAAATGCTTTGATTTTGTGTGATGCCAATATTTATGGTAGTCCCAAGACCACTGTAATAATGAGGTTAATGTAAAATAATGCATATATTATACGATTTTATCTTTTTTGTCTTCTTTTTCTAGTGGTGGGTGGCAAGAGAAAGAAGAATTGTTGAAAGGGAAAATTAAACGAATTCTGAAGTGCGACTTTACAAAAGATAACCCTACAGACCCAATTGTGCTACCAAAAGTTGATTGTATCATTAGTGCTTGGTTACTGGATATCATAAGCCCCGATAAAGAGGCATATATTAGAAATTTTAGAAAACTCTCTTCTTTACTTAAACCAGGCGGTCGCCTGCTCTTGTTTGGAAATATTAATCATTCATTTTATTTTATTGGGGAGCACAAATATCATTTCTTAAGTTATGATGAAGTATTTCTTAAAAAAATACTAAAAGATGAGGGATATGTAATTGAATCTTATCAAGCAAATGACAGGAAAACAACATCTCCTCTTGTGGATCATGAAAAAGTTGTGTTTGTCAACGCCATTAAAAAGAAGTGAAATTAGAATAAAATTACACTTTTCTGAGTAATTGGAATGAATTGGAAATTGGAGTTAATTCTGTGACAACGCATACATTGCTCTCATCTGCCAAATTAAATTTACAAGATTAAGAACATTTTAAAATGCCTTAGTTACTAGCTATCAAGATTTATCATAAAATAAATGCTCTGATTTAGATTGATTATGATAGTATAAGAATGGTTTGCACAAAATATATCAATGTGTTAAAGCAGTCAATATACCTTGTGAATCAGCTTTTCAAATCTGTTTAATAAAATGTAAGCTAAAACATCAAAATAGGCAGTGTTATATTTTTTGTAAAATACATCATAAATCGAAATGTATGTGTAAGCAAACTTTCTCGCACTCTATGGTGACAATGAGGGAGGCTAAGAACTGTATCGGCACAAAGGGGAACCTTTTTCTTTAGCAGACATCTATTTCTGCTCCAAGGTTTAGCAAGCTGACTTGAGAGGCCATTTTTGTATAAAGCACAGAGCTACTGGCACACTTTACTGTAGTCGGTAACCATTTATTGAAGACAAGATAGGAGAGCTGGATCAAACAAGGTATAAGAATAAGCATTTCTGAGACTTTCTGAGATGAAAGTCTAACTGGAATGATCTGATTTTGCACTTCCATTTCCCTATAGACATTAAGGTACATAGACAAAGGGTGTGACAAGATTACCTTTAGGACACACGCGTATGTCCTCCATGTTTCGTAGCAGTGGGGACATGTCTGGGTGGGGAATGCCTAAAAACATTACTGCTGACACTCCCCGGAAGGCCACTAGAAGAAAGGAGAGATACAGTAAGTTCTGTTCCGACCATGCTGGGATCTCCATTTGTTCCTCCTGCTGGCTGATCACACACACACACATTGTAGCCCTGCTTGCTGATCACAGTGTGATGAATGCAAGAGAAATTGGAGGGAAGAAGGTGAGACACAATGTTTCTCCCTCTTCAAAAAAGGGAAAAATAAGTGGTTACACTTAAATAAAAATGAAAAATAAAATAAACACAAAAATAAATAAATTGAGCCTAGTGAGGTCATGGGACATCACCGGCATACATGAGATGTTGGAGAGATGTATTAAAATGGATCTCTAATTCTAAGAAAATTGTTTTTGTTAATATTTAATAATATCTAACACCTGTTAGATTTATTGGTCTCTGAATGCTTGTGTTTATCTACTTTGAACCTTAACCATATTTCCTGAGAATGTTGCCATAAATGCTAATCAGTGGCATCGACAGGGCGGGCCAGAGGGGGCAATGGCATGCTGTGCCCCCCCCCAATTGAAACATTTTTTTCTTTGGACGCGGAGGAGAGAGGCGCCGAGCGGTCGCTGAGGAATACGTTTTCAGCAACCGTCCGGCGCCTCTCACTCTTCTCCGCGAGGCCTCTGCCTTGGTCGCGGTGCTGGCATATCAAGCTGAGCGCCAGAATATAACGTCGTATTCTGGCGCTCAGCAGTGAAGCCGCGTGCACCACGGCAGAACAGGGAGACGTGGGCCTTGCGATCCCGTCGCTGGACTTCTACAAGGTAAGTGAACCGGGAAAACAAATCTGACTCTTAAGTATGTAAACAATTTTTTATGGGTACATTGTCTTCTTCCTGTAAAGTATGAAATGTTCTAATCTCATTATTATTTACCAAATCCGCTAATGTCTTTATTCCAAGTAGCCTTTAAGGTTAAATCTTCTATTGCAGGTTATTTGAAGCTAATTCATTTTTTTGAAGATTCAAAAGTTTAAAAAAGGGGAAAGACTTGAATAAAGCTGTTCACGGTGTCATGGGCTAGTTCTGAAATTTGGGCCAAAATATTACAGAGGCATATCCATGTGCACTTAATTTTTGTTCTTCTGGGATCAGCTTATAATACACAATCAACTCTAAATTTAAGTATATAAAGGGATGCAACTAGAAACTGAAGGGCCCAGGTGCCACCCCCAACTTCACATGCTCCACGCTGCCATCTTTGCCCCAAACAGCTTGTGAGTGCCTCCTTTGCTGCCAAACAGCTTGTGAGTGCCCCAAAAGCCTGGCTGTTCCATCTTTTCTTCAGCTTGTCAGTGCATTCAAACAGCTTATCTGTGCCATTTTTGGCACACCCAAAACCCATTTTTGGTTAAACGGAGCTTTCCCTTGCGGGCAGGGCCGGCCCTACAATAGGGCAGACTGGGGCAATGGCCCCAGGCGGCACTTTAGAAGGGGCGGCACTTTGCCGCCCCCGAGCGTTTTTTTTTTTTGAAACCGAAGAGAGAGAGAGGGGCGCAGAGTGGTTTTCGCTTACCCGCTCGGCGCCCCTCTCTCTCTCCTCTGCGGCGAGTCTCCCTCTTCGGTCTTGGTGCCGGCTTGTAATGCTGAGCGCCGGAAGTGGCGTCAATTTCCGGCGCTCAGAATTACAAGCCGGCACGGTGGCAGAGCAGGGAGACTCGCCGCAGGACTCTTAAAGGTAAGTACCGGGGG
>VKOC01020485.1:0-67570 GCA_009364415.1 Spea multiplicata
CCCCCCCCCCCCATGTGTCTGTAAATACGCGTTTCTGTGCCGCGTCTTCGCTCTGGGCGTCTCTTATAGAAGTAAATGTTTAAGTCGTCTCCGCTTTCCTCTCTCCCTCCGACAGCCGCCTACGAAATACCTCCTGCCGGAGCAGCCCGGGTCGGATTGTGGAAAGAAATGCGTGGTCATAGATCTGGATGAGACATTAGTACACAGTTCATTTAAGGTACCGCCGCTGCGTTTCATTGCTGTGCACAGAAGTCTCGTTTCCGAGGATCGTTCTGACCTCCCGTGTGATGCGGACGGCAGATAACGAGGGTCTTCCAAATCCCCTTTACCTCAAACTACAGAGCGAAGCCCCAGAATTCTCACCACAGAGCTAACGCTCAGCTATTGAAATGTTACCTGTGAGATCGCGGGGTAAACGCTGTCCGTATATTCGGAGTCGGCAGTAATATGTATTTTACTTTTTATCAGAAATATAGGTTTAGTGTCGCCGTAATGGAGTCAACCATGCGCGGCACAACCAGCTATAGGAGACAGAATGTATCAGGTCATTCTAAAGTTACATTAAAGGGAGGACCCATGGGAATCTATTTAAATGATAAACCCCAGCGCTATAAATAATAGTAACCCCACACGCTGTATACGGTAATATATCACACACACCCCTGTAGACAATTGACGAAAATCTGGTTTTATCTCATTTTGCCCCAATAAACTCCCTTTATCTGCAGATCTGGAGGCGCCGTTGTTGTCAGTCATGTGATGCTTTACGGCAATAAGTCCATTTCTCCATTGACTTTCATTAGTTAGAGAGTCCGATTGGGCGATTAAGACCGAGCCATTCTATTGTTCCCCACAGGCAGAATGATAAGGAGTCGGGGGGTTTAGTAGATCGGGGATCAGATAACAGGGCGAGAATCATACAAACGGCTGATATGCAGCTGCCTGAAAACTTTATATTCTGCAAAATACTTGAACTGGCTTAAAACCAAAAACTGTGTGTTTGAAGAAACCTTTTTAATGCGCTTCTCGTAATAAAGCGTCGGCGGCCGTTCTCCTGTAATGCGGTATTTCATGTCTTCCTCTCCAGCCTATTAATAACGCTGACTTCATTGTCCCCGTTGAGATTGACGGCACGATACATCAGGTGAGTGGTCACGGAAACGCCGCTATGTGTCCCAAACTACGTGTGCATTATTATTATTTATTATTATTTATTAATATTTTATTATTTATTATTTGGGGGGGTTTACTTTCTCTCCTCTAACTCCGTCCTTCCTCAGGACACCGGCGAGCCTCTGAAACCGGTCTATGGACGTTTCTTCAAGGAAGTGGCCGTTCCCCGTTTCAAGTAATCCAGGATAGGCTGTTCACGCTGGGCCGGGCCTATTCTTGGTTACTTGCATTGGGAGACGGCCTAAGCGCTGACCACACTGAAGACACTAGATTTTTTTTTTTATTATTATGACATCAGAAATCACTTTGGTGCCATTTTGGCTATTAGAAGTTTAGACGTGGTTTTAGCTCTGGGTCCGGGTCTTTGCATCGTGCAAATCAGCAGCAGAATACACGCTACCAGTCAAAAATTTGGGGTCACTTAGTTGTTAATTGCAAAAGGGTTTCTAACGGTCAATTAGCCTGTTACACTTGGATCGACGAACACAACATGCCACTGGAACACAGGAGTGATGGGAGTGATAAAGGGCCACTGGAACAGAGGAGTGATGGGAGTGATAAAGGCCACTGAACACGGAGTGATGGGGTGATAGGCCCACTGGGAAAGCACAGGATGATGGGAGTGATAAGGGGCATTGAGAACACGGTGTGGGAGTGATAAGGGGCC
Organism: Spea multiplicata; assembly: GCA_009364415.1. Classification (NCBI taxonomy): domain Eukaryota; kingdom Metazoa; phylum Chordata; class Amphibia; order Anura; family Pelobatidae; genus Spea; species Spea multiplicata. The sequence continues at coordinate 1,841 of VKOC01020485.1, forward strand.
ACTGGAAACAAGAAGGAGGATGGGAGTGATAAAAGGGCCAATTGGACACAGAAGTGATGGGGTGATACAGGGCCATAGGAACAACCGGAGTGATGGGAGTGATAAAGGGCCATTGGAAACACGGGAGTGATGGGAAGTTGATAAGGGGCCATTGGAACAACGAGGAGTGATGGGAGTGATACAAGGCCATAGGAACACCGGAGTGATGGGAGTGATAAAGGGCCATTGGAACACAGGAATGATGGGAGTGATAAAGGGCCTCTGTACGCCTATGAAGAGATTCCATTAAAAATCAGCCGTTTCCACGACAACATTAACCCTGTCTGAGTATAAAACGCCGTATTATGTGAGATGGATGGGAAGCAGATGTTATTTATTTGCCGCGGAGGGGGTAGGATAATTACTTTGTGATTCCCCCCCCCCATCTGACCGGCTGCTTCCTTCCCAGGTCTACGTCCTGAAGAGGCCGCACGTGGACGAGTTCCTTCAAAAAATGGGCGACCTGTTTGAATGCGTCCTCTTCACAGCCAGCCTGGCCAAGGTGAGCCCGACGCGTTTTGGGGGTCCGCTATTCACGCTCTGCGTTCACCGGCTGTCTGTTCTGAGGGTGAATGGGGTTATTTTCCTCTAGAAACTGTCTTACTTCTCTCCCTTTTCTTCCTTGCTTCTTTGTCCACCAGTGTCTTTGTGCTTTCTGCTAGTTTCCGGGGTAAGTGTCCCCATGGTAACAGCCCAAACATACAGGCTTTTGCTCATAACGTAGCCTCCATGCATTGCACATGAAGCCTGTATGCCGTTAATACAAGTTACCATGGTTACCAGTGGGCATCGCGGAACTTCTATGCACCCCGACGGCAGGGTTACCGACGCTGCGCCCCGGCAGCAATTAAATTGCGCCTGCCCAGGCGTCCGCGGAGTAGTTGTAGTTTAGTTCGTCGTTCATGTAGTTTCCGCTGTAGCGCATGCCGAAGCAGTAGTGCTGTACAACAAATTAACCCATGCTAGTGCGAAGAGTTATTATCGGAAGATGCTTTTTGGCTAAAAGCGGCCTCACTAGTTACGCGCTTTATGTAGAAATAGTTAACCGGCGGAATCTCTATACCTAGAAAAAGGGGAATCATGGCGGGTCACCCCGGGCGGGGCTAAAGACAAAAGGTCCAATCGTAGTGCAGTTGCAGGGCTGTGATTGGACGTGCGCGTCAAACCCCACCCAGTACAATCAAGAATCACGAAGGCGATATCCCTTTTAAATTATCGCTCGATGGGAGACTGAGAATGCAGCTGCAGTTGTACAGCGCTACGGAATATGGTGGCGCTATATAAAACAATAGTAATACGTTGTCGGGACGGCAGCACCGCAGCAGGTGGAGGGGAGGGGAGAGAAGAGGGACGTCGGAGGGCATATACTCCAGTTTGGAATACTTCTGAGAACTCAGCAGGGCTTTAGGACAATAGCGATGCCCCCGTAACTAGACTGAGCAGAAGATATATATATATTATATATATATATATATATATATAATAATATAGAAATATATATATAAAAAATATATATATAATAAAATATAAAAATATATATGTGTTAATTATTATAAAAGTACGATTTATGTGAATCGCATGTTAATCTGTAGCGGATAACTTTAAATGTTCCTAATAAAAAATAAATGAATTTCCCGGTATGGATCAGCTGGGACGCCGTAGGTTTGCATCGGACCCCCTTCCTACCTGTTATCTGTCTATTTAATATTACCGATATAACCCCGCGCTCCACGAGTTAACGTATAACCTGAGCATGTGTCTGAACTCTGTTTAAAGTACGCTGACCCCGTGGCAGACCTGCTCGATCGCTGGGGGGTCTTCAAGGCGAGACTCTTCCGGGAATCCTGCGTGTTCCACCGAGGGAACTACGTGAAAGATCTGAGTCGCCTGGGGCGAGAGCTGAGCAAAGTGATCATAATCGACAACTCGCCAGCGTCGTACATCTTCCACCCGGAAAACGCCGTAAGTGTCTCCTTTTTGGGTAAAAGGCGCAGATTATCCACGTAATTGGCTTTTCTACCGTTTTGTGGGGGTTTTTGCAGTGTTATTCAAACCAGTTGTTAAAGAGGAAGTTCCATTAACCCAATTCTCCTTGCGCGTAACCCCCCAGTGCTGGATACAGTAATATAACCCCCCCCCCTCCAGCACTGGATACAGTATTTTGGGTGACTTTCCCAGCTCAAACACCACACTGAGCTGATGCTTTATGGCAATGCTAATGAAGTCCGTCCCTCCATGGACACTCTGGCTGATGAAAGTCTATCTGGGTGATTAAGACTGAGCCATTCTATTGTTTCCCCGCAGGCAGTATGATAAGAAGGGTGTTTGTCTAGTAGATCGGGTGCAGAGCGGGAATCATACAAATGACTGATCTGCAGCCGCCTAAAAACATTATATTATGGGGGCAAAAACTGCACCTGATTAAAAATATTGTGAGATTCTTGTTTTTACGGTATTTACACTGGTTTTGTATTTTATAATCTTAACGCCACTGGAATTTGTTTAAATTTTGGATTTTTTTTTTTTAAAATTTTTTTTTTAAAAAAAATTTCCGTATCTGGATATTTCGGTTTTCCTGCATTTCACGTTTTCTGCGTTCCCCCCCCCCAGGTCCCGGTGCAGTCCTGGTTCGATGACATGACGGACACAGAACTGCTGGACCTCATTCCTTTCTTCGAAGGATTGAGCAAAGAGGAGACTGTCTACAATATGCTCCACAAGCTCTGTAACAGGTAGCCCCTCGAGTGCCGGCCCCCCTGCGGACAGCAGCTACAGACTGAATGCTACCTTTTAGCGAGCTCTACGCCTCTCCACCCTCGCATGTCTGCAAAGAATCCTAAACGGCGTACAGAACAAACTCGGTCGACCCAAGACGATGCTCCTCCGACGCGTGGAACGGACGCAGCCGAACCTTTTTTCAGGACTCCCTTCCACTCTCGATAACAAAACTTTTTCCGCTGCTGCGGGGTGATGGCGTTTTTTTCTTTTCTTTTTTCTTTTTTCTTTTTTTCTTTGCCATCCTCTGCAGGTCCTCCAGCGCAGAAGGAGTTACTGATCAACGGAGAGACAAAAAAAAAAAGAGATTCTGACTATTTTTTAAAAAACAAACTCTTTTCACTAATTTTCATAAAATTGATAAGAACTTTTCAGGCTTTTATAAAGGAAAAAAAAAACACCAAAAGAAAAAAGATACGACGGAATGAAATGGCTCGAAGCTGGCAGCATTTACACTTTATTCCCCCCCTGCGATTGGTCGATATATATTCTATGCAGACCATGATCCTTCTGGCAAAGAGCAGTTGACCTGACTCTGATTTTTTGTTTTTTCTTCCCCTGCGGACTGAAGTGCCTTTACAAGTGTTGCTTTTAAGAGAAAAAGTTACATTTTTGTACTCGACAAATTTACAGACCTGTAACCTTTTTAACTTCTAGATGCTTTAAAAATAAATGGAACAAGTCGTCACGCGGCACCATCGTATGCTTAACAACTAAACACGGATCGGTAGAAGCAGCCTGCATGTCTCCACCGCTTCACATATCAACATTTTCTCATTTTTGTGTAGGGTTTGGGACAATTTTTTCCTTTTTTTTGTTCCTATTTTCCTCCTTTTTTCCAATTTTCCAATTTTCCATTCCTGTTTTTCCCTTTTCCTTTCCCCATTTTTTTCCATTTTCCTTTTTTCCATTTTCCTTTTCATCCCTTTTTCCCCTTTTTTTCCATTTTCCTTTTTTCCCATTTTCCTTTTTTCCTTTCCCCTTTTTCCCTTCCCCTTTTTCCCATTTTTTACCCTTTTTGCTATACAGCAGTTTTGTAAATAGCTTCTCACAATTCAAAATTTTCTTCACTTTTACCGCCCCCACCACCCAACGCGATTTGCGGCTTCTACCTAAACGTTCTCTCCACCCCCCCCACACAGCTACGCTCCCGGGTTTAATGTTCTTATTTCAAAGGAAGATGAATTTTCATTACAAAATGTGTAAGAAAACAAAAAGATCTATTTATTGGTTATGTACAAGTCTCTTTTTTCTCTCTTTTCCGGCGGGGATGCTCTGAGTTTTTATTTTTTTGTTGTTTTTGGGGGTTTTTTGAACTGCTGCTACTGTAAAGTCACCAAATGAGGATGACACCCGGCTGTCGAACTGTTCTTTGCCACTGTGCCTACGCTTTGAATAAATTCACGGTTTGCTGCAAACTCAGGCGGTATCGGACATCGTGAGATTCCCGCAGCCTCTTTATCGCTCTATAAAGTAGCTATATTTTATTTTTTATTTTTATTTACACTTCCCCCTTGATACCAAAAATCCCATTGGCTGGCAATGAAATCGTGAAGATGGGCTACTGTGTATTTCGTCATTTTTGGCCAGGTTTGAGCCCTTATGTGCCCAATATCCGCTAATGCGTCGAAATAGCTGTGGGACCCCCTGCTTGTAGAAAAAATCATTCTGCAATTTAATTTTTATTTTATTTTTTTTCTCTGAAAAATTTGGAACATTTATTTTAAAGCCAAGGGGATCTTTTTTTTTTTTTAGTTTTTTTTTTGCTATTGTATTCTTGGTTTACCGCGTTTATCAGTAAAAGTCTTGTAAAGTGTATCATTCTGTTTTTAATAAAACATGATGGTGTGTTTAATTTCTTTTTTTATTTTGCTTATTTTTGCTTAAAGTGTTTAATATTAAGTATGGCAGATTTTTTGTTTCCCTCCAAAAATATCACCAGTATATATTTCTTTTTATGGTTTGTTTTAATAATCTAGATTTTTGTGTACTTACGGTATCTACATAAACTCTTCCCAGTTTTATCGTCATCGAGGTTCTGTATGGATTCTTTTATTCTGTGGACCAGCGTGGTTGGTAATTATTTTAAGGATTTTTCTTAATGCTGTGCACTTGAAATGATATTTATAAGACGAGCCGCTCCATGACTGCGCTTAGCTTGGAGTTTTGACACTGAAATGTATATATTCTGACATTTTGTATTCATTTAAAGAAAAAAGTGTGATTCTTATGATTCAGGCGTCGATAAGCTTCTAGACTCAAATGAAGCATGTTTTTCCAAAGTACACTTTGTATGAAAATACTCATTTTGGGTGGAAAAGTTGTGTTTTTCACACTTTATTAAATACATAGATTAAACATCACATACTTTTTAGAGGTAAAATTCGTTTCATTATTTTTTTTTTTTACAAAAAAATAAGTCTTCCTGACATGGAAAACTTGAATTTTTTTTTTTATTATTTTTAATCGTTCCTCCATAAGAGCCCCAAATAGTACTTTATTAAAAAAAATTTTAACCATTATTGACACTACATATTTATCAAAAAAGCGTTTGAACGGTGCGTTTCCGGTCTTTTTGTTGTAGCTTTTCGTTATGTTTGCTGGTAACGTAGAGGTAATTGAACCGGGCAGAGAAAAATAACAAAAAATGTTGAACGCAAAAGTCAACATTAGGTGTTTGGTGTTTCAAAGTGTGAAACGGGGAATATTTTCATGCTTGGCAGACAAAGGTAAAAAAAACGTAATGTTTATCACCAAAAAAATTGTTCCGTCAATGCCTTTTCCACAGCGGGGGAGGGGACCGGCTTTAGAATCTTTCAGCGATTCTTATTTCCTACAATTCTAGATTTGTTAATTGTTTAATAAAAATGAAGAAAGCGTTAAACCTTCTTACAGAAACAATTTATTTAATACTTTCTTTTCACACTTTGACTGTAGCTTCTGTATGAGAGTGAGATACTTGATTGAGGCGCTGTTTCCGTGAGTGTGAGTGTGAGTGATCCCCTATCCATACAGACACAGGACACGGGGTAGTCTCTATAAAAACAACCTATATCCCAATTTTATTAAGCATGTGCTCCATAGCACAATAGTCCTACAATACGGTTATACCATGCTCAAAGCACATACATACATACATACATACATACTCTACCATTCAAAAGTTTGGGGTCACTCAACTGTATTCATGGATCAAATAGCCTTTTAAACGTAAACTTGGATCAGCAAACACAACGTGCCATTGGAGCACAGGAGGGATGGGAGTGATAAAGGGCCATTGGAACACAGGAGTGATGGGAGTGATAAAGGGCCATTGGAACACAGGAGTGATGGGAGTGATAAAGGGCCATTGGAACACGGGAGTGATAAAGGGAGGCATTGGAACACTGCGGATATGGGATCGTATTTAATTTCTCCTCGTTTTTCCTGTACATCTGTTAAATGACTTTTTTGCTCTCTGATTTTAACAAATAAATTCTGTAAATCTTGCTCGTTGCGTCTTCCATTGACTTTTAGCACCGATCTTCTAGACGCGTGAGCATAAAAGAGCAGTAAGTGTGAGTGGTCCATGTGTGACAGCGGCTTGAGCCTCCAAGTCTATTCTTTTTCTGCCACCCCATGCAGCCGAGTCTACTTCCTTTCCCTTCCTCTATTTACCTCTACGTTGCAGTTGGTGCCCTTCCGAGAAGATCGGACAGAGTAAGAACCTTTTAAACTTTTTCCTGCTGTTTCTATACACATTATCGGGGCTTTTAGGGCTGTAGAACCCTGAGATCCCCTCATACCCAGCAAACATTCCGACCTCCTAGAAAAGAGCAGCTTGTAGCGCCAGTCACACAATTGCTTTCTTCTTCTTCAAAATTTGACCCATACATCACTCTAGGCCGTTAGCTGATTGGTCAACAAATTACTTCAGTGTAACGAGAGGTCTTGTTGTATAATGTAATGTATACTTAGAAGTGAACCTATTGACAGTGTACTCAGTGTTGCGTCCCTCGCGGCATCGCTTGCCGCCGGCCGCCGTTGCCCTGCGCTTTGACTGCCTTGACGTTCTTATTCATTGTTTTGTTTACTTTTGACGGGGGCTTTAATAATGTAAGAGATGTATCGATGCCTCCGGGCACATTGTGTGTTTGTGGCTATTCCTTGCTCCTCTCGCTGCTCCTTCCGTGTCCCTTCGGCCTGCGATATCCGAACCATGGGGAACGCGTACGCGCTGTGCAAGCTCCGAATGCGGAGGGAGCGCGCACGGCAACGGTAAGAGCGCCGTGGATCCTTTCCAAGTCTGATCGTATACAGTTTCTTTTAAATCAATGCGTGTTCCAATTTTTTCAGGGGATTTTTTTTATGTAAAAAATGTTTTTTTAGCATAGCGCTCGCTTTTTTATTATTATCTAAAATTGATGGAGAAAGAAGACTCGTATTCTATGAACGAATCCGTCTGGGTCGCTGTAACAAAATAGCTTTAAAGAGGCCAAGGTAGCTTGGTGCCCGGTAAGCTAGGCATTAACGTGATCTACGCCATTTTTTTGGAGACCCCGATTTTCATTGTTTGGATTTAAGAGTTAAATTGTTTGGTGTTTCCAGTGAAACAATCACTGCCCTGCGGGAAGGAGGTCAGACGACGCAATCTAATGACCTGGATTTGAAAGCGTATGCTTTGTGTGTGAACGTTCCGAGGAACAGAATGGCAGCTCGATTTCCTTAGCGTGCTAGAGAGGCCGTCTAAGTGGAACAGCACCTCTAACGATTTACAGGCACAGCTCCGGACAGGAGGCTCGGCTTTGTATTTAATAGACTTTTACCAGGAATTATAGTCGGAGGAATTATAATCTGTATGAATTGCCACATTTAGTCGGAGACCAAAGAAAACACATCCATACCCCATCCAGGGGTGGATCATGGCCAGGTAGGGCTGCGGGGGCAATGTTGTTGCAGAATAATATAATATAGAGTGTGTGTGTGTCACCCATTGATATTGTGTAATGGCATAATGGCATTATCCACAGATGTATGTATACTTAATAGGCATGACGGCGCGCACACACACACACACACACACACCACACACACACCACACACTCACTTTCCTCTTCTTTCCTCTCCTTTCCTCTCCTTTCCTCTCCTTTCCTCTCCTTTCCTCTCCTTTCCTCCTTTCCTCTCCTCCTCTCCTTTCCTCTCCTTTCCTCTCCTGCTAATAGTAACATGACTACAAACGGAACTTCTTACTGGCTGATCCCATCGCATGATAGGAAACATGAAGACCAATGTACCATCACTGATCATAGACCCTCCATGGAATCGGTCTGTTTCTCTATAAATGCCCCCCCCCCCCCCCGCTGCAAGGGATCACCCGCCCCATGCAACACAACCAGGGCACAGCATGAATACAACATATATAAAATATATACAAAATACATAAATACTGAGCGCCTTGCCGCCAAAAGCCCTAGGGCAAACGCTCGACTTGCCCTACTGCTGTTTCCCCACTGACCGCATAACCGCTTTGTATTCTTTCATGTAGTATTTTTTAAAGCGTTATAAATTTACTTTCTGTTTCTGTTTAGAAAACAGCCCTTCTCAAACGTAATTATCCTAATTGAATATAATGCTGGAGATTAGTTTAAAATGTAGTTTAGATTAGTTTACAATTAAGTCTAATTATGGTCAAAAATAGCTTCCCATATGAATTAATTTTTCTTAAATGGATAGATAAACGGACATTTTGTGTGTTCTATTTTTTCCCAGTTAAGATAATATGTAGTATATCTTCATCTACTAGATTCAAATAATATAACAATTTTAAATCTTAATAAACCAGCCTAACAGGATACAAATGTGTTGTAGCTACAAAAAAACAAATCTTCCCCATTAAGACATGAAATTACATTAAGAAGCCACTAGAGGGCGCTCTTGGATTGTATGTTTCATATCATTTCTAAGATTCTCTTCTTTTTTTTACCTTTTGTTATTTCTTGCATGTTTAGTAAATAATCCACTTTCATGTATGTGCTATACTTTTTTTTTTTGTAAAGTTACAATTAATTAGTAGTTAAATGGCTAAATTTAAAATAATCGTCAGTCTGGTAATGACAATAAAAAAAGCAACGAACAGGATCTCACGTTATCACCGGTAATTACAGTGTGTAATTAGGTTAAAGCTGTGAAAAGTTTTAATATAACTATAGAATACCTTGAGAGTGTCCCTGTTTAGGAAGGACAGTCCCTCTACATCCCTAAAAGCCGCAATAATGTGTAAAACGCTATATATATATATATACATATATATCAAATTAAGTAACATACACAATTCACCTTCACCACCTTTGTCAATTACACAATCCGATAAAAAGATAGGCAGGGAAATTTTTTAACATTTTGGAAAGAAACTTATCAGCGTTATTTCAAAAAATCGATAGTTTCCCTAGGTTAAAAATGTATTAGAATGAATCATTCTATTCCCTTTACAAATACCCGAAAACAGAAATAGTAATGAATAGACTGTCCAGATACGCACACATACACACGCCTGCCACTACACACACCGAGTCAGCCTGTACACACACATTCACGCTTACCCTTACACACAAACATGCTAGCATAAACTCGCCTTACACACGCTTACTTGCCCTAGCATACAAACTTTCATTCACATAAAAAACTTCTCCTCTCCTTCTCTCTTCCTTTTATCCTTCTCTCTCGCTTCCCTTTCTCCTTTTCTCATTTCCCTTTCTCCTTTTCTCATTTCCCTTTCTCCTTTTCTCATTTCCCTTTCTCCTTTTCTCATTTCCCTTTCGCCTTCTCTCATTTCCCTTTCGCCTTTTCTCATTTCCCTTTCGCCTTCTCTCGCTTCCCTTTCGCCGTCTCTCGCTTCCCTTTCGCCGTCTCTCGCTTCCCTTTCGCCGTCTCTCGCTTCCCTTTCTCCTTCTCTCGCTTCTCCTTCTCTCTTCCTTTTATCCCTCCCTTTTCTTCTCTCTTTTTCTTTCTTTTATCCCTGGTGATCCTGTGGTGGGAGCCTGAGATCTGTTCCTACAGACCTACAGACAGGATTTTTTCCCCCCAAATCAGTGTTTGAATATAACCCCCCAGGTTTTAACCATTGTTAATTCCACGGTGATTTACGACGGATTGTTTGAACTGGTTAAACTGGATTGTCTGGGCCGGGTAAACAATATTAATGAAGTTAATTCTTTTCAGAGGGAGGTAATCTATTGATCCAACGAATAATATGTGACAAAGGTTACGATTAACCATTTCCTGCCTCTCAGCAGAATCATTATTTCCGTAATTATAATTCCAATGATGGGAAACTGGAAAAGCTGGGTTTAAAAGTTGTAGTAACGGCACCTGTTAGATGCGGAGGGTTAAATATACCGGGTATGTATTGTGACGGGGTAATTGAGAGGGGCAGTATTTGTGTCATTTTACTCCCCGGCAGGAATGTCTTAAGCCCCATAAATCTCGCGTTTCACCTGCAAATCCATTGTGCAAAATCTAACGACTCCCCAAGTATCCGTTCCATCTATAATCTGACATCTAGCGTTACGCCGATCCCATGCATGCTCAAATCACCTCATAGTATTAGCCTCTACCACCTCTGCTGGGAGTCCACTCTCTCAGTAAAGTAAAACTTCCTTACATTCTATCTAAGCCTCTGACCCTCTAGTTTATGGCCTCTGGTTACTTCGTTAAATCTCTTTATGTATTTAAATGTTTCTCTCCCATTCCCCCCCCCCCCCTTCTCTTCTCTCTCAAGCCGGGTTTTAGCCTCTGAACGCTCCCCAATGTATCCTTCTGGAGAGGGGGGACTCCAGAACTGCCCCCAATAGTGAGGTCTGAGCAGAGATCCGTTAAGTTGCCGAACCCCCTCCCTGTCCCTGCTATTTATGCCACTGACCATACACCCCAGCACCCCGCAACACTTTTTCTGATGCTTTATTGCATTCGCTGCTTACCATTAAGTCCTAAATGGTTACTCCCGAGCCCCTCTCATCCGTTGCCCCTGACAGGGCAGGGCCCCCCAATTCTTTATTCTGCGTTGGGATTTTAAGGTCCCAAATGCATTATTTTACATTTATTAACAATTCTCTTTTGATCCTTTATGATGAGAGATATAATGCTGGTCTTAAAGACGGATAATAACCCTCTTTATGCTAATGGCAGAACTCAGACAAATGGTTCGTATTCTATAGGGGCAAATAATATCCCCAAACATCCAGATCATTGAGGGAGCAAGGAAAGAATCCAGTCCTAGCGGGTCATATCTTAGTCTGGGGCCAATACTCGTCGTGCCCATTTAACAAACTACATAGAATTTGATGGCCAGCAAAAGATATCATTCCTTAAATGTTATGTAAGGTAAAAGGTTATTACCATAGAAACTGAAACAAAACAAAATGTTGTGTTTTGGTTTTTTTTGCAATTAAACCTTTACAGGAAAAAATTAAAACCGATCTGCTTCCGGTTATTTGCTTACAAAGTCCAATTAATGTTTTATCGAAAAGCATCTTCGTTAGACTATTACTTCAGCTAATATTTGTATCGGTTGATGGCGCATCTTTCTAATCTGTGAAATATTTCTCTGCTAAACACACAAAATCTCTCTTTTTAGTGTAAAAGTACAGTTTATAATCATTATATAAGCCCCCGTCGGAAGTATAGGGGATATTGCTGGGCGGACACAGCCCGGAATCCAGCGTGGCTGCCGGCAACTAGAAATACTTGTTCTGCATAAAGCGTGATTTTTCCGGAACGCTCCATTCCTCTGACCCCCAACACATCTGTGTTCAAGCAGAGGGCACGATTCATAAACGAGGTTTACGTGCATTTTATTGTTGGTGCCATGTAGTGCCAGTTCTTTTATTACGAGGCTTGTTCCTTCTGTGTTAGTTACAGTTTGTAGAGGGGGTTAAGGTGTCGAAATAGGGAATGTCTCTCGCTAGAGAGGTGAGGAGAGTGTGGGGAGAGTGGGCGAGGAGTGGGCGAGAAGTGGGAGGAGTGGGCCAGGAGTGGGTGAGGAGTGGGAGCATAGTGAAGAAGGTGTGGGTGAGGAGTGGGGGGATAGTGGGCATTGAGTGGGCGGGAAGTGGGCGGGAAGTGGGCATTGAGTGGGTGTGGCCAAACATCAATCTTCTGCCCGGAGAAAAAAAGAAACTGACCCAGAGGGTCCCCAGATATCTCCTGTGTTCAATATATAAACGTAATCTTCCCTTTCTTCTCTAGTGAGGGCTTCTTTTTCTCCACGGATCCGTCTGCATTATTCTCTCCTCCTGAAGCACTTGCGCCTCGGAGCGGACACTCAGCGTGCACCGTGGTTACAGCCTTTCCCCCATTCCTCCAATCTGGGGGGGGGTGATTGTCACTTGATGTGGAAATGCTCCTGGAGGCCGGGGTACCGCGGGGGGGATCACCGGAGAAGAAAAAAGAACGAAGACGTGGAGATCGGATAACGCAGCGGGCAAAGAGAGTGCGGAAAACAGAATTCTGAGCTTTTATCTTAGTTTTTTTCTGTTGGGGTCCCTCCTCATTTTCATAGAAATGAACAAAACTGGTAAATTTACTTAAAGTTAACATTTGGACCAATTTTGGACGAATGCTATTGCGGAGGTCTAGTAATTAGTGTAGCTGGGACCCCCCGGGCTTGCCTTCTGGCTCTGGAATCAGAGCTCACTAACCTGTCTACTGAGTGACGTCTGATCACTCCGCTCCTCACTTGGGTTAGAACGCTTCCCGGGGTCTCTGGGTGGGCTTCGTCTTTCTCTGGGCAGTTCATCGCTGTATCGTATTTTCCGATTGTGTTTTAATTTTATTTGATATTTTCGTGAGCCAATCATGAATTTACACCAATCTTCGGTGGCCGAGGCTTCACACCCTTTGCATTTTTTGCGGTAAATTCCCTAAAAAGCGTAATGAGTTAAGTGCCGATGACATCATATCAACTGCAAACATTCATAAAGTTCTAATGGGTTTTGTTATCAATGAACGCGATAACCGTGATGTAATGGCGCTGATAACCGGAGCTGGGAACGGATCGGGTTTCTTCTGTGGCTTTACGAGGCTCCGTGTTTAGAGCCTTCAACTTCCAGGTAGCGGACCAATGCCCCCCCCCCACGCTCTTCTTCCTCCCATGCCCCCCATTTCTGGTGCCTAAATCGGGGCCCCTGTTTTGGGGGTGAGGTTAGCGGCAGGGATGGGCGTGGTTACACCCAGTTGGGGGCTTGTTTGGGGCAGGACAACCACCCACCCTACTCAACGAGCCACCTTGCGGCTTAGGGACCTGATCCCCTCTGCCTGCAAAGGAGGCACAGTGCCTGAGAATTGGGACTGTCCTGAAAGAAACAGGACTGTTGAGAGATACACACACACATATATATATATATATAATGTACGCATTTCATGAACAAGCAGTCAAAGGGCTGGAAGGTTGACATATCGGTCTGTATGTAGATCACGTGTTTATTCTATGTGTGTCTTTAACATGTTTACAGGGAAGGATCAGCCGTGTGGGGAGTGAACAAACTCTTCTTGCACCAAAGTAGAATTTCCAGTTTCCCGTCACCTGTCTCTCGCTGCAGTAAACGTATAAAAAATCCTCGTATTTCTTGCTTTTGTCCGCACCTCCCCCCCCCCCGGCCGACGCTCCTCCCGCCGGGGCCTTAAACCCAAGTTTTTTAAAAGCTGAAAAAAAATGAGGTTTACATTTTTAATATTTTGAGGCAAATCCCGTTTAATTGCGTAGGTTATAGTCTTCATTGCTTGTTGGGTCCGAGCTCCCATTACTCTCAGCCAGCCACAGTGCCCTCTGTGAAGAGATATACGGCTACGGGTGTTCTTCAGTCTCATGGATTAGAGAAGCTTTAAGAACGAAGACCAGGGTCACCGTGATGAAGACTATTAGAAGTCTTGGAGTAGGAAGCTGAGGGTTGGGGGGTCGCTGAGTAGGTTAAAGGGCGCCATTTGCCCCTTGGAGGTGACTGGAAATTTTTGAGGCCATTAGTAGATACTCCAGGGGTCTTTGTGGTCATGTTATCCACAACATGCAGATTTGGGCTATTTAGCCGGGCTTGTGCCCCAGGCCGGAAGTTGCCCGTCGAGAGAAGTATATGGACGCACGTCTTCATTAATGGGATCAGGGTTTGGGCCCCTTACCTCCAGTAAAGGATAACCTTAATGCTTCAGCACAAAGCCAGCTCCATAAAGACACGGGTTGGATGAGTTTGGTGGGAAGAACTTGGCCGGCCGCGCAGAGCCCCGACCTCAACCCCATCGAACCCCAACGGGATGAACCGGAACGGAGATTGTGAGCCGGGCGTCTCGTCCAACATCAGCGCCGGACCTCACAGAGACGCTCTACTGGAAGAACGGGCAAAAATCCCACAGAAACTCCCCAAAATCTCGTGGAAATCCTTCCCCGCAGAGCGGAAGCCGTTATATCTGCAAAGGGGGGGATGACTTCATATTAATGTCTATGTATCTAGAATGTGATGTCATCAAAGCCCCTGTTGGTGTAACGGCCAAGCGTCCCAATACTTTTGTCCCTGGCGTATGTTTGAATTTCCTTCTATATACGGAGGCCCGAATCTGACGGCAGAGAAGAAGCCGTCAGCCGTAAACGCCTTTCTTTTATGCAGATAATCGCGTCGTATGAAATAAATATGTTTTTGGTAAGTTTACTAAACTAAATTATCGTTATCTGCCGTGCATTTCTTACACTTTCATTTCTTGATAAGCGCGTGAGGATAAATCGTGGTGACGGCACAATGGCCGGGGGTTTCTCTTAGATCGTCCATAGCGTCTTCAGCTTGCAGCCAAAACAAGGCCAAGTAGAGATGGAGCCCATCCCCCTACAGCCAGCCCGAGGTAGACTAAGCCGGTCAAAGAGAAGGAGAGGTGGGCAATGGAGTCGGGGGCCGGGTGTTGGCCCTTCGGTGGGGTGAATAAGCCCATGGGCTGCACTTCGTTTTGTAAATGAGATTCCATCCAAGATACCGCGAAGCCTTGACCGCCATTTCCGTCCTTGGCGCCGTTGGGAGGATCCACTGAGATAAAACTTTTTGTGTCCTGTTGCCAATAAATCAAGATTTTTTCTTTCTTTCACGGTAATAAAACCTTTTTTATCCAAAATGGGGAAATTGTACGGAGAGTCGACATTGGACGGAGCCGGGACCCCTACCAAGGCGTGAGCGTTTGGGAAATCTACCCTCCCTGAAGCGATAGCCCCCCCCCAGACTGCATCTCCCACCCCCCGTGGGGCGAGGACTCGATGTCGAGAGACTATTGATGAGCAACGAAGGCGTCCAGGAAGTTTCGAATAAATTTGATCCTCACAGGCACCCTGAAACGAAGCGTCTCCCATCCCCCCTCACTTCTGCCGCAGCCATTCATTTCCCCAAACAGTTTATTATTATTATTTAAATACTTCATTCAAGGCCTCTCCCACGCGCAGAGCCTTTAAGTGAACGGCCGACAGGGGTTTCCAAATTTTGAGGAATACGTTTTGCCGGCCGGACCGCTAAAAATGACATCCGTCAAAAGAATTTAGTTTTTTTTACTAAAATTCAACTGGAATTCACATTTTTATCTTCCGCGTTCTTTGTAAACGAGAGATACAGGAGGTTGATAGAAAAGCCAGAGGGCTTAGAATAAAACGTCTTAAAATATCATTTTACTACTAGGATTAACCCAGTAATTGCTGGCATCCTGCTTCACGTCCTTTTACAAACTGCACCTGGGTGTCAAGAATGGCCGATACATGACGTACCAACCCAGCGACCCTGTTCAGCTGGGTCAGTCCCTCTATAAGACCCGAATGCCACCATCCCCTCCCACTTAGGTTTCAATACCAAGAGAGAGACTTGGGATGATGGGAGTTGTAAAAGACACAATTACAGCCGCTCCGTAGGCAAATAAGCTGGGCTACCGTTCGGCGCGTACATTTATCACCATGACGGGATGGGCAGGTTTTACATTACTTTCTATTGATTGATTTATAGACCAGTCATTCATACTTAACACATATATTACCCTTATCCTACACGCGTGTAAACACGGCTTGAGGAGTAACGGGTTCCATTCTCACGGTATAGGAGTCAGCGAAACACAGAGAGGTTTAAAGGTCCATTGGAAGTAGACGTTTCGTTAATACATAGCAAATAGAGCCTCTCGTGACCTCAGTGGATAACTGTTGGCTCGATCATCCTTCCCCTGCCGTTAATTAAACTCCGTAAATCTAAATTATACTGGGAAACGCTCAATAAAAAAAATAACTCTCCTTAAATTGTGAGATCTTCAAGGTGGGTACATGGATCAGACTCCCAGCAGAAGTGGTAGAGGGTGTGATGGAGTGTGTGACGGAACTGTCCATCACTGGGGCCCCTGGAGAGGACTGAAAGCAAGCCTGCTACCCGCAGATTATGGACCCTGTCTCCCTGCCTTTTGCCAGCCCCCTGCATCCACAACTCCAGGAGCGACGGAGCTGTGCTGTCGGACTGAACTGGATGCAGACCCGGTTTGGGTCTGGCCCCAGTTCAGTCTTATTTTTAAAAGGGGAGATATGTGACAGAATGAGCTGTCATACAAGGCCCCAAGGTAGTCGGAGATGGCTCCAGCCTGGCTGCCAAACAGGCAGGAACTCCATTGTTTAATTAATCCCATCAATAGGATTGCTGATTGGGGATTAAAGGTTGGGCTGTATGCATGTATCTGTTAATTTATGTTAATGAAGTTCTGTGGCTATATCAGTCTATGTTTTACTACAATAAACTGTTCATTCCTGCTGTACTCAGTTCAAGGTAGTTGTGTCTACTTATTGGGTACACATAGCAGGGTTCCAAGGTGCGCATGCTGACTGGTGCTGGAAGTGATTCCGGGGACAACAGGAGGATACATGTTTGTGATCTCTGGGAGTTACTACAGCTCTCTTGGTGAACCCGTTACAGAGGGTAATACAGTGAGGGTATTAAACATGCATGGGATAGACATCCGGCTCCTGAATCTAAGACGAGACCAACGACTGATTAAGGTTTGAGTCTTTACAGTGGAAGATTAGACCAGCCCATGATCCTCACTGCCAATGATCAGGAGATTGGGAAAATTGGGACTGTCCTGTGGAAAACGGGACACTTGGGATGTATGCTTAAGCTATTTATATACATTTTTATGTTTTATTCTTTGGATGAAGACCCGGGGGGAGGATAAACAATCATTAACGCCGTCACGCGGCAGTCTGACGTGGGTGTGAATGCTTAGCGTGTTTCCTAACCCGTGTGTACGAGGCTTTCCTACCCCTGGGGCTCCGGGGAGTGTGGGGCTGGGGCCGTGCGCAGGCACACCTAATGGTATGCGAGGGTTAAACACTAGAGTGACCAAAAATATACTCGACACAGGAATGAAAACACTCCCTGCGTGCTGCGCCAACACCTAGTATTTATTTATAGCGCCGTCATATTCCGTAGCGCCGTACAATGGGCATCACCAGCAGAACATGACATCACATATTCAACATATCTAACATATACAAGAGGTAAGGAGGGGCCTGGCCAGAACAACTTATTTACAGCCACCATATATCATACCTCCCATGTGTCCCTAGTTAGGTTGGCCAGTCCCTCTTTTGGACCCAAAATCCCTTTCCATAACAGAATTCGGGCCATTCCTATTAGGGCCATTTGTGGGACGGAGTTTTTTTCTCAAACATAATACAATACATACAATTTATTAAAATATATATTTAAGTAAAAAAATAAGATATTTTAGTATTTATTTTAGACTTTTAAGTGATATTAAACAGCAGTTGAGTTCTCCTTAACATTTCTCCTTAATGTGGTTTTACTAATTGAGAAATATTCCGTTTCTGGCAGGAGGCCGGCGTCTTAGTAAAACTAAAACTAGAAACAAAAAAAAAACAAGGAAGCTCAATTGAACGCCCGTATATATAAAAAAATGTTAATACTTTCAAGTATTCTGACAGCGCTCCATTTACTTTCTCCTTAATGTGGCGTCACTAATTCCGTTCCTGGCAGGATGCCCGCGTCTTGGTAAAACCAGAAAAGTGAATTATGTTTCCGAGAAGGATGAAAAAAGCTCTATTTTGTGAATTTAAAATTCACATTTTATAAAAAAAATATATATATATATAATTGCTCTAAAGTTTAAATATTCATCAATTTCTTAATTTCGGTGTTTGAGACTGACTCCCGTATATGAAGTATATTTAATATACGATGACATCTCCAGACAATACTTTTATTGGTCGCTTTTTAATATTATAATAAAAAATAATTGATTATAATAATAACATTTTCATAAATCTTGCATGTTTTACTAGCCATCAATATGTAGCAACCAAGATGGTCACATGACATCATTTAATGTACATGTTTAGATGTACATGTTTAGAAGCCATCCCTATGAGTGACTGTTAATGTGGTAATAAATACCCCTCTTTTACGCCTATTTCAGAGGCATATCATTTAATGGGGCAGGGGTTTTTTGGTTTTTTTTTACTGTCCTGTGATTGGCCGGAGTGAGCTTTTAGTCTGCAATTTCACCAGTTTCATTTTCAGGATCCTTCATGCCTTCTGTACGCGAAGGAACTGAGAATATATCGAGAACACTTTGAACTATACATTTGGCTATACTCTTGATCTATACGTTTGACTGGTAACGCTATACCAGTCAATAGATCTAATGTTCTATCGGTCATCAGGAGGCCTAAACTTGTGCCACAAGTTCAGGCGAAGAAAGAAGATCTTCTCCAAGGGTCCAGCCGAGGATCCACGCTTAATGAAGAATGAGATCGCCGTGGACATCTTTCAAAGATGATCCCCCCCCGGTTAGTGATCGCAACGTGATGGGGAGCCAATGAGATTTTGCCTCTTCAAAATAATGAAAAAAATAAATACAAAAATGAAAGGAAATTTAAAAATAAATACATAAATAATAAAAAAGGGGCCTGTGATGTCATTGTGATGACATCATAGGTTCCTGCTATAGGTATAAAAGGCATTCCCTGGGCTCTACAAGAGTCACGTTGAAAAGTAAAAAATAATAATGTTGAAAAAGTAGAAAAAAGCCTCCAAACATCCCTCCCGGCAGATGAATAAATGACAGCAAAACACCTTTAGAAGCCCCTTTTTCTTGCTCACCTGCCCAAAATATTAAAATAAAGGGTTTGGTGTGTAAAGGAGGGTTTTGGCTTTTTATTCTTCCTCAGAGAATAAATAAAATGGACCCTGTTATAGGAAATCCGAAACAAAATTGCAGAGGGAGTGCGAAAAATGTACAGTTTCGTTTTTTATCACATACGCTAGACGTCGGTGAGAAAACGGCTGCATGAGAAGAGGTGGAAGGACCTTCGCGGGGCAGGTTTGGACTTTATGGCGGCTGCAATCCCACCAAACTCATGACGAGAATGTATATATATATATGTATACTGTGTATATATATATATATATATATATATATATATGTTATATATTGTATGTTGTATCCTTGAGTTGGCGGTGGCCACACGTGACCACGCAAAGACAGCACGGGAAGGGTTAAACACATTCCGTTCCTGGTAAAAGTTTTGCAGCGCTAAGTCACCATTTAGTGCATAACTTGGGCAAAAAATGCAACCTTTGTACAAAGAACGGGGCATTGTAAGGGGCGAGGAGATCGAAATTACTGATTTACCGGAATGGTCCACCTGTCTTCCCCGTCGACGTATGCCCCGGAGGGGAGGGAGGGGTGGGCCGGGGTGTGTCGGTCGGGGCAGGTAGGAGGATCAGTGCAGCTCACTCCGGTCTCACCTTACAGATCTGGGAAGCTCTGTGGACGCAGGCAGGGCTGTGGTGCTGCCGCTGGAGAGATCTTACAGGTAAGAAGACAATCTTTGGGAAAATAGTTCTTTTTTTTTCTTTAATTTTGTATGTTTTTGGTGATTATTGCCCCTGAGGACCCACAACGAGCTATTTGCACCCTCGATGAAATTATTCTGCCACGTCAAGTCAAAGGGAGATTTATTATTAATATTATTATTGTTATTATTATTATCCCCTCGTACTTTTACTGAGATTAATATTAATTTAATTAATATAAGTAGAATTTTGTAAATTATCATAGTAAATGTATCATCTACGCACAAGGTGCTACTCCTCCCTACTACCTGCTCTCCTACGCAGAAAGCATAACCAAGTACCAGCTGCACTTAGTAGACATGCGCTGACACCTTGTCCACAAAGCTCACGATCTAATTTTTAAAGCCCGACGCGCTTGGGAGCGGTTTCATGTCATCACCGCCGCGGGAATCGATCCGGACTCTGCGTCGCGTTATTAAAACATCCAAAAACATTCTTAAAGGAACCCAATTATAGCCTTTTTATTTTTATACATTTTTGGATATTATTATGTAGCTGAATTTCATTGGCCAATAGATGCATGAAATGTAGTGATTTTGTTTATTTTGATCTGATTTTTTTTTTTAATGAAATATTTGCATTTTAAGCTACAAAGTAACCGTCAGAATAAAGATAAAAGCAAAGTGCCGGGCAGGGAGGTATCTGGCGATGGCAGGCCCCCCGGATCCTGGATGTATGGGTGGGGGGGGGGTATGGCGCGTTCGGGGGTTTCTCTGGTTTTGCATGGTTTGTGCCGGCCGACACCCTGCGCCGTCACGCAGAAACCAGACGAGGAGCCTCCACCCTGTAACACGCAGTGCTTATACCCCCCTGGGGGCAGATTGTATTTCCACTGTGATGTAAATAGGGTAGATCAGCCAATGGGGGAGGTCGCCAGCTGTTGTTGAACTACAACTTCTATGATGCTGATTGAGCATTATATATATATATATATATATATATTATATATATATACTATATATATATTACATATATATATAATATATCTGGGGATCTGCCTCCTGGTTATCCCGTTATATATTCTATATATACCGG
The DNA here is from genome assembly GCA_009364415.1 of Spea multiplicata. Classification (NCBI taxonomy): domain Eukaryota; kingdom Metazoa; phylum Chordata; class Amphibia; order Anura; family Pelobatidae; genus Spea; species Spea multiplicata. The sequence goes on from VKOC01020485.1 coordinate 22,591, forward strand.
TAATGTATAATATATATAAAGGATTTAGGGACTTTTTAAGGTCCCCGCTGTAAAACACCCTGAATGTACGACAGGTATCCGCCAGCAATGACATATTAAACATATATGATATATCATATAGAACCCCTTTCATGCGGACGGGGGTTATAATGCCCCCCCTTAAAAAGGCTTTACCCGACGGGCGGATGCGGCCGCTCTGGTCAGGAAAGCTGGCAGTTTAATAAGGAAACTTGGTGACTGATGTAATGTTTGCTTTTGGCCTCTGGTGGCTTCATTTGCTTAATAATGTCTGTCAAGGGGCCAACCGGGGGCCCTTAATCACCGTGACTCCATACTTTGCTCCAGAGGAACACCACCCCTTATATCAATCCAGGAACCAAAGTCAGCCATGGCCATTTCTGATTGGCTGCAGTGTGTTGATTCAGAAGGAAAATCCTCTTCTCTGATTGGCTGATTGGGTTTTAATTAAGAGAGCAGGGCAAGGGAACCATTACGTCTCCTCTCTGATTGGCTGCAGTGTTTTGACTTATCGTGCCCAGAGAATCTTTTCTTCTCATCTCTGATTGGCCATAGTGTTTTGATTTAGAGATTTAGAGGGAATGTTGGTGCTCGAAAGATTGGGAAACGTCCGCAGGGCCCGGTGTGTTTTTGTGTAAAATCTCTGTATCCTCCCGTTGAGGCATCAGCCATAACCGTGTGCAGAAAACGTTGCTTTTTCCACCCCAGCAGAGTTTGGCAAAGCCAAGTTGACATTTTTTATGTGCAAACAAACTCCCCCAACCCCCCCCCACCGCGCGTTAACGTCGGCCTATTCTTTGTACGGATCTAATCCATAGCAACCGTTGTCAGGAGAGGCCGATCTCAATTGACACAGTCAGGGAAAGCGAAACCTCCTTTTTCAGGTTAAAACTTAAAAGTCGAGGCTGTAACGATGTAAACAGGGTAATAAGTTATCGTTTTGATTGGAAGAAACGATTTGCCATCCATATCATGGCCGCGGCTGCATTAACCCTTTATTCATAGAGATTGTAATGTAGTTACGGCGTCTGTAGGCCTTAACAACCTGCAGCCTTCCTATACAGGAAGGTGAACGATAAATACGGTATATATTTATATGTATATATATATATATATATATATATATATATATATATATATATCTATGGGATATACGATATATGATATCTATACGGGATATACGATATAATGATATATATACGGGATATCATGATATATGATATATATACGGGAGATATAATATATATATATATATATATATATATACGTTATATGATATATATATGGGATATATGATATACGATATGATATCATATCTTCTATATATATCTCCATGAGAAAGTCCAGCTAAATCGAGACAGGTGAATCTTTCCAAAGTGCCCCCCCCACACCACATCAATCTCTCTCATTCTTGCTTTTTATAGGATACGAGAAGGGGTGTGTATGCAATAAGGGGGTGGGGCTATCCATGCAACTGTCCCAGGTTTTTGTGAAACAACCCTGTTTTATTGCCCCGCTGTCACGTCTTTGCAGGAAGTGGACACCCATTGCAGCTCCCATGTGGGCAACCCGCATCACAAGGTGGCTCTTCAGATAAGGCTGTGCCCAACCTAGCTCCACCCCTCCCACCTCCATCCGCACCCCTTCTCACCTCCAGCCACACCCATACCCACCTCCAGCCATACCCATACCCACCTCCAGCCACACCCATACCCACTTCCAACCGCACCATCACAAGTGTCTCGATCTGGGGGGGTATGTTAATGCGTCAGGGTGTTCAGCTCCGTAATAGCCAATAAGATCCAATCTGCAATAATGGGCACAATGCCCACTATTGCAAAGCAATCACTTGAAACTCCTTTCTTTCACCCAAAAACAAAGACCACCCCAAAAAAACCCTAACATTCCTGGTAAACGAATAATTTGGTGAGGATGAAGCAGACGGGGAGCATCGCGGGCGGTTTTTATTTTTGGCTGCAGTATATGTTGTATGACGCAGCAGCTTTTTATTCCGTGACGAGGGTTCTATAAAAGTATATATTTTTAATATTCCGTGATGCTTCCCCTTTAAGCGCTCCGACGGCCCGTGTTTGCTCTCTGTAGCTGGTTATGTTGACATTGAAACGCCGCATTTCCCCGCGGGGTGTGTCAGAAAACCGACACATGAACAATAATAATCCCGGCGTTTACCCCCTCCGCCGGAATCCGCACCGGGGGGGGGTAAAGCCAGCCATGTACAGCCATATAGATGCCGGTAACCCCCTAGACATTCTGCCGGCACAGATCACGGATACACGTCACTTTTATACGTTAGGGACGTAGAGAGAAAAGGTGGGTGTTGGGACACAGAACCCGCCGGCAGATCGGCCCCATTCGGCCCCCATCCAGTTGCCCGTTTCTCCGGCCGTAAAGTCTCACACTTCAATCAGTCATTGGTCTCGTCGTAGATTCAGGAGCCGTATGCCTATCCGGTGCTTGTTTAAATTCTTTACCACCTCTGCTGGGAGGCTGTTCCACTCATCTACCACCCTCTCAACTTTTCTCCTCCTTCTTTGAAATAAACGTCCCTCCTGTCCTTTGTTAAATCCCTTCATGTATTTAAATTAGCAGGAAGTAGAACAAACTGCGTGTATTTACACCAATATGGGGACGTATAGAAAAAAAATAATAGTTTCCGATTCCAACGCACAGAAACAAATTCTGTGTTCTATATTTTTGGCTGGTTACCGGTGCAGGACTCGAGACGAATCGACCATACCTGCGAAGTGTCAGGGTTTGCTGATGAAAGTCCTTACCTGCTCCGGCGGCTCGTGAAACGCGTCTCCGGACGCTCCCTGGATTTCTGAAAGGGTTTTGTTAAACGTCCGTCTCTAATAATCTTTTATTTAACAATTTGAAAGAATCCCCGGAGACGGACGCCATTCTTCCTAAATATTTGATGTCCCGATAAATGTATAATTATACTAAACGATCCGAAGCGCTGTAAACAATCACTGCATCTAAAATATTAATGCTTTCACACCTCGGAGGAACGGACGGCGCCGGCCAACTGCCCGGATTCTGTTTTGGGGTCTCGAGGCCGTAAAATGATTACCGGAATTCGTTCAATGCCCCAAAATTCCGTGAAAGCAGCTCGTCATACTGATCATACTGCCTGTGGGGGGCAATAGAATGCCTCAGTCTTAATCACCCAGCCAGATACGCTGACTAATAAAAGTCAATGGAGGAACAGACTACATTAGCATTAGTGTTGCTTTGTGTTGCATTGTGTTGCGTGGCGGTGTGTTGTGCTGCGTTCTGTTGTGTGGCGGTGTGTTGTGTTGCGTGGTGGTGTGTGGCTTTGTGTTTGTGGTGTTGTTTTGTGCTGTGTTATGTGGCGTGGTGGTGTGTTGCGTGGCGGCGTGTGGCATTGTGTTGCGTGGTGGTGTCTTGTGTTGGGTGGTGGTGTGTTGTGTTGCGTTGCGGTTTGGTGTGTTGTGTTGCGTGGCGGTGTGTTGTGTGGCGTTGCGTTGTGTTGTGTTTCATTGAGTTGCGTGGTGGTGCAGGGCGGTGTGTTGCGTGGCGGTGTGTTGCGTTTTGTTGTGTGGCGTTGTGTCAGGGTAGACACTTTGTAGCTGAATGTATCGCTGTGTGGCGGCTGAATGGAGTTATTGTCACAAGAAGAGAGGAGGCAGCCGCCGGCGCGCAGAACACACCGTCTGTTTACACAGCGTGGCGTCGAGCGGTTCTGTGCCAACACGCTTCCTTTAACCCTTCGCGGGGCAGAATCCCTGCAGCACTAAAGATCCGTCGGCGACCTTTAACCTCCGCGGGTAACGCTGTAAAAAGCTGAAACCAACCAGAGCATTCCTCCCGTCACCCGGGTCACACGAGTCCTATGATGTCATTATCTGGATTATTCCCACTCTGACCAGCTCCTTTTTGGGCTCCTCTTGCATTTACTAAGCAGCAGTGCTCAGTGTAATGAAGTCTTCACAAAGTCAAAGTGCCCCCCCCAATGTCGTGACCTTGAGGTGCTGATTGTAGAAACGATGTATCGCTTGCTTACCTGTCTCAAATTTGTCCTTTTTTTTCAGATTCGCAAGCAAAATGAGCGCCCAGCCGTTGAGTAACATCAGCAGGAAGCCTGGCCTGCAGATATGGTCCATCGAGGTAAGAGAGAGGATTCATACCTTTTTCCTCCCCATGACTCCCCCGTCTTCTGCTTCAGAACGTTGCTGGACAGATACAGCGCCTTACATTTTACTATGTGGGATGAGGGGGGTCTATTCGCTAAACGGAGGGTTACCTTTTCAGCTCCTCGTCCTCACTCTTCATTAAGAAGGTCCAACCCCAATGAGCTTCTGCTGTGGAAAGAGTTTGGCCGGCCCTGTATAATGTATAGTTAAATCGGGGAGCGGGGGGGCTTCCAAATTTTTATGGTTATGGTAAATATATTAATGGTTTCTTTTTTTTTCTCTCTTTTCCAGAAAATGAAAATGGTTCCTCTCCCTGAAAAGGCTTACGGAAGCTTTTTCGAAGGTGACTGTTACATCATCTTATATGTAAGTGACATCATAACTTTAACATTTAGGCTGTTTTGTGGTTTTTTTTAGTGATTTTGTTACCCAGGATTTCCCCGCGCCAGCTGATGTTAGTGCCTACGGTACCTACGTTGGGACCCTTATAATTAAAGATCTCCGTGTTTTGTTTTCATGTAGTTCTAGGTAATTATAGGTTTTTGTGAGATTGCGTTAGAAAGTAGCCCATGCGCGGGAGAAGCGGGCGTATACGTGGGAATGCGTGCGGGGTGGGTTCTCATATAGATTATAGGGCGGTCTGCGGTCTGAGAGGCACGGGGTGTTTGATTTATTCAGGGTCAGGTTGTGTACAGAGGAGGAAGCTTTGTATGAGATGGTTGCTTGCACAGGGCCAGTAGCAGGGAGACCGCCGTGTCGTCTCTGCTGGGATCCAGGTAGCCGCGGGATCGGAGGATACGGGTGACCTCGAGGATGGAATGTGTCTGTTTGCTAAAGGTGACAGTAATGCCAAAGATAAACGGAGACGCTGGCAGGACTTGGAACCGATCCCGGAACAGAGATCACATTGTGTGGTTTCAGTAAACACACAATACTGGGCACGCTTCCCCCAACGAGTGCCATCGCTGAGCGCGCTTCCCCCAACGAGTGCCATCGCTGAGCGCGCTTCCCCCAACGAGTGCCATCGCTGAGCACGCTTCCCCCAACGAGTGTCATCGCTGAGCACGCTTCCCCCAACGAGTGCCATCGCTGAGCACGCTTCCCCCAACGAGTGCCATCGCTGAGCGCGCTTCCCCCTGCGAGTGCCATCGCTAAGCGCGCTTCCCCCAACGAGTGCCATCGCTGAGCACGCTCCCCCCAACGAGTCCATCGCTGAGCACGCCATTCCTCCCAACTAGTCCATCGCCTGAGCACGCTCCAACCAACGAGATCCATCGCTGAGCACGCTTCCCCAACGGGCAATCGCATAGCATGCTTCCCAAACGAGATGCCATCGCTAGCATGCTTCCCCCAACGAAGTGCCATCGCTGAGCACGCTCCCCCCAACGAGTGCCATCGCTGAGCGCGCTTCCCCCAAGGAGTGCCATCGCTGAGCACGCTCCCCCCAACGAGTGCCATCGCTGAGCACGCTTCCCGCTAGCTGCAATGATTCATGCCCCTGATTGGCTGCTTGACGCATAGATTTTGGCAATAAACAAACCCCATGCGGCTGGAATTTGTAATTTCTATATATATGTAGAGCTAGAGGGAAAATCAAAGTGACTCATGAGAGGACCCGCCTATACGAGACGTTCCCAAAATATGCCCCCCCGGCTATAAATTATCAGATATCATATACATTCTAATATAACATGTGAGCTAATTCTCTAAACACTCCCAAAATATTCACTGCCACTCCTACCCTCCCCCCCGGCTATCTATTATCATATATCATATACATTCGAATATAACATGTGAGCTAATGCGGGATTTCTCTAAACACTCCCAGGCGTGATTGTGGTTTTGTGGGTTTCTCTTGTAAAGCTGAGCCGAAAGACTAACAATTACAGAAAATTCCCACGAAACGCGTTGGGAGGCTTGTGTTTGATTGATTAGTGGGAGAACCGCACAGAGGTTTGTATCGAGGCCACTCACCATGTAAAAGACCGCGTCGGAAGCCATTCTCTTAGGTCGGACAGCAGCATCGTTTCTTCTGTCCCGAGTTTTGTATAATTATCGTTTATTCTACAGATTTTGCAATCTATAATGTTTTCAGGCAGCATATCAGCCATTTGTTCTCGCTGTTATCTGATCCCCGATCTACTAAACACTGCGACTCCTTATCGTACTGCCTGTGGGAAACAATAGAATGGCTCAGTCTAAATCATCCAGTTGGACTCTCTGACTAATGAGAGTCTATGGAGGACAGACTTCATTAGCATTGCCATAAATCTGTTAAATTCCGGTGAAAGAGCCACTTTCAGGACCCCTTCTCAGTGTTTCAGGAGCTGTTATATTTTGTGTTCCATAACCTGTCTGATCGTTTTTCCTCGAGGAGCGGGAGGGGCGGACTCGTTATTTAAGCTCGTGTCGGGATCTGTAGGATGAACATCTGTATTCTTCCTTGTTTTGTGTTAAAACTACTCAAAATATAGCTTCTCCCTAAATGTAAATGTTAAGGAATGGACTCATTAAAGGAATGTCATTTTTTTACATAAATTCTATATAAAAGGGTTTTTTTTATATATTTATATTGGTTTATATTTTAGTAATTACAGTAATTAACCATTTTCTCAATAATATTTGGAATATGAAACATCCCACAGCGAGGCCGTCTTTCTCTTTGGTTTCTTCCAGAGTAAGAAGATTGCCAACGGCCTGTCCAGCGATATCCATTACTGGATAGGGAAGGACTCCACGCAGGATGAACAGGGGGCCGCCGCTCTCTATACCACCCAGCTGGACGAGTCCCTGGGTGGGAGTCCAATCCAGCACAGGGAGGTGCAAGGACACGAATCAGAAACCTTCAAGAGCTACTTCAAAAATGGCGTCATGTAAGTACGGGGGCCGATCAATGAAACAACGTCCTCCTCTCAGGATCTCCATGATTATTCCTCCTTATTAAGTTATCTCTCCCCCTATTGTTAAGTTGCTGATTGTTTCTGATTGGTTAAGGCAGCCTTTGTAAGGGTGGGCGGCGGCGAAGAGAACTTAAGTATGGGAAATTGTTTAGATGATGCTGGCTCTGCCGCAGGCTGCCACCAATCTCGACTTCCACGAGGCAGAGCTTGTGGTTCCCATTGTTGGGACATCTCGAGGTGAACGTTGCAGGTCCGGCCACGATCTCCTTCTCAATACAGGCAGATTGTAATACGGCCGCTGACTTCATGTCACGGATGGATGTAATCGCTGCCATGTCCATGCGTAACATCTCTGTGTGTCTTCCATTAGCTACAAGAAAGGAGGTATAGCCTCGGGATTTAAGCACGTGGAGACCAACATGTACAACATACGACGTCTGCTCCACGTGAAAGGAAGGAAACATGTCACAGCCACGGAGGTATGTACATAAGAGCGGGCAAACAGACCAGGTAGCCAAGAAGGAGATATTAGAGAGTCGGATTCATGTGTTACCAACAAACCACCCATAACGCGGCACATCCGAGTCTAGACCTACATTCCACAAAAGCCACTGATATCTGCCCCAGTCTGCTGGGAAAATGTAATTATATATTTATCGTCTTGTGTGGCGTCCATCTAGTGGCCCTTAAGGCACAAGCTCGGTCTGCATGCAGGAACGCCAGCCCTGGACATCTCATCCAACCATCCATCCATCCATGCATCCATCCAACCATCCATCCACCCATCCAACCATCCACCCATCCAACCAGCCACCCACCAAAATCCATCCACCCACCCACCCACCCACCCATCCATCCACCCACCCACCATCCATCCATCCACACCCACCCCCACCCATCCATCCACCCAACCATCCACCCAACCATCCACCCATCCATCCATCCATCCATCTATCCATGCATCTATCCCATCCAACCTCCATCCACCCATCCATCCAACCCATCCATCCCATCTATCCAACCATCCATCCACCCATCCATCCATGCATCCATCCAAACATCCATCCATCCAACCATCTATCCAGACTAATGGAAACTATGTATCAACCAACAACTACACAGGCGGCCACAAATATGATTCAGGGAGGGGGATGGGTATGGAGTCTTGTTGTTGATACAATGGCGCTGATGTCCGTGCGAAGTCACTGTTTGGATATTTAGAAACCTTCCGATAAGTCTTCGTTTATGGGATTAAATCGTTTTATAGAAATTATCTGTTGCCGCCGGTTCACCCGCTTTTTGCCGCAGGTGGATTTATCATGGAACAGTTTCAATAAAGGCGACGTCTTCCTGCTGGATCTGGGGAAAGTCATCATCCAGTGGAACGGGCCGGAGAGCAATAAGTCCGAGAGGATACGGGTGAGTGATCGATGCCTCCTGCCGATGGGGTGGTAGATGATTTACCTGGGGGGTCAGAGAAAGGAAAGAGACCAAACAACGTCGGTTAGAGTGTCCTTGGTGTGAAACCTCTTTACGTCTTTACTAAAAATATACAAAATGAACTTATAGCTAAGAAAAGGCTGTTGGGTCGATGGTGGTCTCGTTTCAAGCTGAGAAGGAATGAAAGTACTTTGAAAAACCTTGATTCCTTCTGTTGCGGGTCAGAGGTTTACACGTAATGATAGTGTAGCGGATAAGGGGAGCAGCCTCCCAGCAGAAGTGGTAGGGGGTATTAAACATGCATGGGATAGACATATGGCTTTTGAATCTAAGACGAGACCAACCACTGATTTGAGTTTTGAGTCTTTACAGCAGGAGAAACAGGCAGACTAGACGGGGGCCGAATGGGGCCAATCTGCCGGCAGGTTCTGTTTCTGTTGTCAGACAGGAGAAAGATGACGTGTAATGCTGTGTCCTCTCTTAGGGCTGCGCTTTGGCTCAGAGCATTAGGGACGACGAACGTGGTGGCAGAGCCCAGATTGGCATCATAGACAACGAGCCGGACTCTCCTGACCTGATGCAGATCATGGCGGCCGTGTTGGGCGCGAGAACCGGGGAGCTAAAAGAAGCCACGCAAGACGAGAAAGCAGATGAACAGCAGAAGTCAAATGTTCGCCTGTACCAGTAAGTCACCAACCACCAGGCTCGAGGGTATAGATATCGGTGGTAATTTATCAATCAATGCCTTCAAAACCCGAGATCCGGCCACGAGTAGCCGAGGTTCAATAACCAGCTGCCCAGCTCCCTGATTAATACTCATGGGTTGGACTTCTTCAGGATCCACTCCAAAGTATACCAGTTTCACAATAATCCCTACAATCCGGGATACTTTTCCATGTCTAGTAATAGCTCTGGTCAGATGGTCCGTTGGTCCACGTTGCACGGCTCAGTTTCTTTCACTTTATTGCAGTGTTTTCGAAAAGGATGGGGACCTGGTGGTTCAGGAGACGGCCACAAAGCCTCTGACTCAAGATCTTTTACACCACGAGGTGAGTGGACGTCGTTGGGAACCATTTTGTTGGTGTCTCCGAGCTGACCGAGGAGATGATTGCGTAACACTCCAATGATGCAGAGCTTGCTTCACCAACCTGTTAAGGAACCTCGGGGTTCACCAGCTTTGGAGGGTCCTACTCAGCAGCTATTCTAGATTAAACTGGGTTAGTGCGCTAAGAAAGCACGCTGGTCTCCTGAAGCTGTTTCTTAACCAAAACAGACATTTTTTCATCGGTAACAGTGAATTTGTGACGGATATCTTTGTTCTCTATAGGATTGCCATATTCTAGATCAAGGTGGAGTGAAGATTTACGTCTGGAGAGGGAAGAACTCAAGTCCAGAGGAGAAGAAGGCAGCTTTTAGCAGAGCCGTGGTAAGTAACCTCACTGATCCAACGAAAGACTTCGCCGTCCGTAGAATCTTTCACTGGCAGCTGTCTAATTGGACATAAAATAGGATGTTCTGTCCAAATTAATCTCTATCTGATGGGGTTGTGGAGGATTGCAAGATGGCGGTATGTTCCTCTCTGGTTCCTCTCGGCCCCGTGGCCATTGACGAGTAGAACAAGTTGGCACTAAAATAACACCAGTTGGTGGAACTTGGTTGTCATCTTGGTGATCACGCTGTGCCTTTTTTTCCTAGGGTTTCATACAAGCCAAAGGCTATCCGGCCACTACAAACGTGGAGGTGATGAATGACGGAGCAGAGTCCACCATGTTCAAGCAGCTCTTTCAGAACTGGAAAGATTTTGGAGAAACACAGGGCCTGGGGAAGACTTACCAAGTTGGTAAAATCGGTGAGTCGTTTGGGTATTTCCGCCGGAGGCATAAAATTTATAAGCTGAACTAAGGCCAAAACCCAAAAAAAGGTGTTTTCCATGCGAAAATTCTAGGCGTCTCTCACAGTTTGAGATAGAGCTTCAGGTTTCTCTGTTGAAAGATGGTGGTACAGTCACTGCCTATTGTAGTATTGCCCATTATATACCCTGTTCTGCCCTGTTTGGGTCTCATATTATGCGGTAATCATAAGGGAAAGAGAAAGAAAGAAAGGAGGAAGGATAGAAAGGAAGACAGAAAAAAAGAGAGAAAGAAACAAGGAAAGAGAAATAAGGAAGGAAAGAAAGGAGGAAAGAAAGAGATAAAGACTAGGAAAGGAGGAAGAAGGAAAAAGAGAGAAGGAAAGGAGGAAAGAAAGAAAGAAAGAAAGAAAGAGAAAAAGAAAGAAAGAAAAATACAAACAAATGAGGAAAAGAAGAAAAAAGAGGGAAAGGAGGAAAAATAGGAAAGAAAGTATAGGTTTACAGAAAAAAAGAGGAAGTATAAAATAGTTTGTGTCATGTTTGTAATCATTGATTTTACACCCTTTTCTCTGTATTTTATTTATTTAGCACCAACAGATGTACTTAGTACTTTTCTGATATTTATCGCTTTTTGCCTATTTCACATTTTTTTCTTTTTTTTCTGTTTTTAAACAGCCAAGGTTGATCAAGTGAAGTTTGACATCAATGAACTTTATGCAAGGCCAGAGTTAGCTGCCGAGCAGCGGATGGTGGATGACGCCTCGGGGACGGTAGAGGTGAGTGGGCGGAGCCAAATAACACGCGTGATATATATAATATAACATATAATATATATAATAGACACCAAGTATTTTATACAAATGCTGAATTTTCTTTTTCTTTAATGAATTTGTTGAAGACGATGTGGAATTTGTGATTTCTCTTCCGGATAGGTGTGGAGAATCGAAAACCTAGAACTGAAAGAAGTTGATCCCAAAACCTACGGACGTTTCTACGGCGGGGACTGCTACTTGGTGCTTTATACGTACATAAAATCTGGAAAACCAAATTATCTCCTTTACATGTGGCTGGTAAGTTTATCACAGAGTTCATAGCTAACCAGATAGATTTTATACAGGCGAAATACACATTGTAATATTGTATATAATATAAAATATATTAAATATCGTATATAAATATAAAATTATGGGGTTTTTTTATTAAAAATCCTAAATTTTACTGGTAACAGGAATTCCGTTTTGTACATTGTTTTAAAGACATGCTGACCCGGACTAATGGCTGATTTACCGGTTGGCGCCATTGGAGCAGTTGGCTCTTCCGATGGATACTGTGATGGGTGTTTGAATTAAAAACCCTTTAGTATTTGGAATATTCTTTCATTTTACAAGGAATCCTGAACAGTTACACACATTCTAAACATAAAGCATAAAACAAAACATAACGATGATGTCAGCAGGAGCTCAGAGCTTTGCCGTATTAAACGTCTCCTCTGATTTGTGCCGTTAACCGAGCTACCAGTGAGCATTCGGGGGTCATCAGGCCCCCCTCTGGCCGAGTCTTTGGGTTCTAAATCGGGACGCTCTTTGTTTCAGGGGCGCCACGCGACACAAGACGAGATCACGGCATGCGCGTACCAGGCCGTCCAACTGGATCGCAAGTACCACGACCAACCGGTCCAAATCCGCGTGACCATGGGCAAAGAACCAAAGCATTTCCAGGCCATCTTTAAAGGGAAGATGATCATATATGAGGTGATACATCCTCAGCATCTAAACATCACAGCGTTCCATTACGGGACCCCAACCGGTCCTTCCGCTTTGCTGTCGAATTCTTTAGATTTTTTAATGTTATTTCTTGATTTTTTTTCTCTTATTATTTCAGTGGAGGCGAAATATTAAGGGCGATTGGGTTAAAATAGCGGACGAGAGGCTAAGATGGGGTAGAAAGAAAGTATTTCTTCGATGAGAAGGGGGTGGTTGTGCGACATAAAGCACAGAAGACCTTAGAATATCCATAATCTAAAAAAAATAAAAAATTTTTAACAAAGGAGGTTTAAATCCTCGAATTTTGAGGCTATTCACAGGTTTTTGTGATACCCGTGCAACAGGATTAGGAAAAATATTAAGTCAATTTACTTTAACATAATGTCAATGGACTTTAAAATATCCTTTTTTAAATTAAAAAAAAATCATTTTTTCACCCAATACATCAAACAATTCTTAGAAAAATTCTGCGTACAGAAGTCTCTGTTTTTTTCATCATTTTTTCAATCATTTCTATATAAAAATATCGATTTATGTTAAGAAGGATAAAACGATTAACGTCATCGTGCAAATCGCATTCTTTTCAAACCAGGGAGGAACCAGTCGAGAAAACAACAAGGAGCCGGAGCCACCAATCAGATTGTTCCAAGTCAGGGGGACCGATGAGTACAACACGAAGGCCACGGAAGTTCCGGCGAGATCTGTGTCTCTCAACTCCAACGACGTGTTTGTGTTAAAAACAGATTCCGTGTGCTATCTGTGGTGCGGAAAGGCAAGTTCGTTATCCCGCGTCTCATCTGCCCTCGTTCCTGCCCTTCGTGGGGCATCACCCCGTTCCTGTTACGCCGTGGGGTATTTTGTATCAAAGAGATCCATCATTACGCCAAGGTTCTGTTGCAGCGTTAACTTATATCTTTGCCCGATAGAAATTATTTATTCTTTTTATGGATTGTGGTAGCTGGCTGAGCATGATGAGAGTGTTCCTCCCAAAAGTTTAAAGCGGGATTCGTTTTATGGAAAATGTAAGGAAATTGTGTTTTATTCTGATTTTATTGATCACCCAGGGCTGCAGTGGCGATGAGCGGGAAATGGCCAAAACCGTGGCAAATATCATCTCCAAGCAGGACAAGCAGACGGTCCTAGAGGGTCAGGAGCCGGCGGAATTCTGGGTGGCCCTCGGAGGGAAAGCTCCTTACGCCAGCGATAAAAGGTCCTTCACCTCTTTGGCTCTTTGTATCTCTCATATTGTCGTGAGTTCAGCTGTTCCTTAGAGCTTTCCGCTACGCTGTACCCTCATAGGTGACTTATCACGGCGGGACTATTACTAACGCACTATTAGGAAATAAACACAAAGGTTCATCTACACTGTGGGATAAAAACACACACACTACCATTCAAAAGTTTGGGGTCTCTTAGAAATTTCCTTGTTTTGGAAAGAAAAGCAGATTTTGTCCACTAAAATAACATGAAATAGATCAGAAATCCAGCGCAGACGGGGTTAATGTTGTAAATGACTATTGTAGCTGGAAACGGCTGATTTTTAATGGAATCTCTTCATAGGAGTACAGAGGCCTTTATCACTCCCATCACTCCTGTGTTACAATGGCCCTTTATACTCCATCACTGCCTGGGTTCAATGGCCCTTTTTATCACTCCATCACTCCTGGGGTTCCAACGCTCTTATCACTCCCATCACTCCTGTTTTCCACATGGCCCTCTGTATCCACTCCCATCACTCACTGGGCCTCAATGGCCCTTTATGCACTCCCATCACTGCCTGGGTTCCAATGGCCCTTTACTACTCCCTCCGCTCCTGTCTCCAATGGCCTTTATCACCTTTCCATCACTCCAGTGTTTCCCAATGGCTCCTTTTATCATCCCATCACTCCTGTGTTCCAATGGCCCTTTATCCACTCCCATCATTCTGGGTTCAATGGCTTTTATCACTCCCATGCACTCCTGTGTTCCAATGGCGGGCTTTAATCATCCCACACTCCCGTGTTCCATAGCCCTTTATCACTCCCATCAATTCTGGGTTCAATGGCCCTTTATCATACCTACTTCCCTGGGCTGCTCACCAATGGCCCTTTATCACTTTCCCATCACTGGATCACTCCTGTGTTCCAATGGTCCTTTATCACTCCCATCACTCCTGTCTTCCAATGGCCCTTTATCACTCCCATCACTCCTGTGTTCCCTTTTGTAATTATGTTACAGCCAGAAATGCCCTTGTTTTCGATGATAACAGCCGAGTGACCCCAAACTTTTGGTACACGGTATTGTATAGATAGAGAGATACTAAACCCTCCAGCACACATTTCAAATAATGGAGCATCAATTCCTTCCAAATATCCTGTATTTTACCAACCGGATCTCCCAAGATCTCACCCACAGGTTAGCTTTGCAGTCCTCCGGCCCCCGACCATTTCTTCCCGAAAAGCCTTTATGAGAAGTTATAGGGCCAGAGCGGTTGCGCATGGAGAGTTAGTTCTCGCCGTGGCCCAGACTGACTCCTAGTTATCTGAAGATGATTTTTATACCTATTATACTAAACTTTATATAACACAGAAAAAGTCTCTGCTCACCAAAATCCAACACAGTATCTTTGGTGTAACTAGAACACGCGGAACACGGAACACGGAACACGATACTTTTCCTTATTCCAGTTCTACCCCTGGCCCCGGCACTTGATTTCTCACATTTTAGCTCCTATCATCACATTTTCATATAAGTCACAATTTCCCCCACTAGATTTACTATTATTGTCTGCAGACCAAGTTCTCCAAAATCCCCACAGTTACAACTGTGAAGGCGAGCAAACGTTTCGGTACCTAGAACCGAGGATTTCCGTGTCTCCTGTAGCCGGTTTGTTTGACGTGGCTTTTTTTTCTTCTTCAGATTCCAGGAAGCCGTGGTGCAGTACAAACCCCGCCTCTTCGAATGCTCCAATCAGACGGGTCGTTTCATCATGACAGAAGTGGTCGACTTTACCCAAAGTGACCTCGACGAAGATGACGTGATGTTACTGGATACGTGGGAAGAGGTCAGTTTGTGAGACCAGGCGTGATGTCACTAATGTCTGTAATTCAGAAGATACCGTCCTTTACATGTAATAATGTAACTAAAAGTAACGAGCCGGGGCAGGTAAAGCGATGGCCTCCAGCATCAACGAGAAGATGTGAGAGACCTCAAGGTCCATCGCAAAGTCTGTCGCTGTCTATCCAGTAACGAGGATCCAATTATCTGACAGATATCGTAAGAGATACATCTTGTAAGTTGTATCAGACAATTAAATTGTATCCTCATTACCTGACACATCTCGTAAGAGGTTGTGTTGTCTGCGATATCTCGTAAGTCTTGAAACCCTTTTTGTGACTCTCATAATCTACGACCTCTGGTCCACCAAATTTGGTTGAATTATCAAATCTTTAGCCAAAACAGAAATATCCACTTTTTTTTTTTTAAATATCTGATTCATAAAAGACCCCGATATCATATATTTTAGAGTACATCACGTATAAGGCCTTGGTGGCATGATATCCCCTACACATAATGCATCGACGTGGACATCGAGGAGGACTCACTGGTTTTGATAACTTGTAGCAAGATCTACTTTTTTTAACTTTATAAATGAGTTAATTACCCCAGCGAATCTCCGAAATACTCTATAGAGTGGCTGCGGGGCTTTCTTTGGCTAAACTTTCTCTTTTTCTTCTAAATTCTGGATAAGCATTGGCTTTAGGTGTTGCCTTGTTAAGTAATTACCTGCCTTACAATTACCCCCTTAATGACAGGCTGT
Organism: Spea multiplicata; assembly: GCA_009364415.1. Lineage (NCBI taxonomy): Eukaryota > Metazoa > Chordata > Amphibia > Anura > Pelobatidae > Spea > Spea multiplicata. The sequence goes on from VKOC01020485.1 coordinate 38,541, forward strand.
GTCTTATCAAAAATCACTAGCTTTGCGGCTGAAAACGTGGAACTTTAATGCCAGAAACCTGGAGCCCATCCCAAAATCAGGCTTTTTTTTTTTTTAGTAGACATCTACTTAATGGGTCAGTTGATCATATTTTATTCTTTTTTTTCCCTCTGGATTAGCTCTTCCTTTGGGTCGGTAAATCTGCCAATGAATATGAAAAGAATGAATCAATAAATTCAGCAAAAGAATATCTAAAGTCGCACCCCGCCGGCCGGGACTTGGCTACCCCCATTATAACCGTGAAGCAAGGGTACGAGCCCCCCACCTTCACGGGCTGGTTCGACGCCTGGGACTCACACAAGTGGAGCGTAAGTAGAACCAGTTGGGATGTTACCGGAACATGAATGGGTTAATAGTCGTATATCTTCATCAGATGTAGAAGAACTAAAATGAATTTGTCCCCCACCCAACGGGAGGACCAGAGATATTCCCGCCGTTGACTTTGTATTGGGTTCATCTTCATGGTTTCCACTTGTATGGTCATGACGTCTGTCCATGGCTCCACCGGGTGCTAGGACCTGTCGGGTGGTTTTTAAGAATATAACCAGAATTTGGGTCTTTGCCCCACTTATTTACCCCACGGATGGGCAATCCACAATCTCCTTGTTGGGCGAAGACGCGTCTATTTCGTGCCATTCACACCCCAATTCTCATTCACGTTTTAGTCAGGACTGTCGTATGAAGACATGAAGAAGAATTTAGGAGACGTCTCGGCTATCTCACAGATCAGCGTGGTGAGTTTGTTATTCCTGGGGTTATAATTTTACTGAAAATATAACTTAAAATAATATGAATTGGGTTTTCAACCTAAAATGACCAGAAATAAAATGTATATATATTTATATGATTCCAACCAGCTACAGACAAACGGATACAACGTATTTGGCAGAATCAAAAAAGAATCTATAATTAAAGAAGCACCGTCTGAAATAAATTGGTTTTGTCTGAGATATAAACAGAAATTGGACAGTTTACCTTCTTTTTGATGTTATTTTTTTTACGGGTGGTTTAAAAAAAAAAAGACATTGACCGGAGTAAATATCAATTAGTGGCATTTCAAGACAAAAAAAACAAACAATTTGCTTTTGAAATATAATTTAGCATTAGGCGAGGGTTTCAGGAGAATTTTCTGAGAAAAGTAGAATTACGCAAGCGTCTCGGTCAGGGGACGGCCCCTGGGAACGAGGGACGGTTGGTCTCCCTGCTGTACATGGGGTCTTCCCGTTTACAGGTTAAGAGTAAGGAACTGCCCTGAGCGAGAGACAATGAGGGGGTCTTTATTCTAATATGTCGGCCCCCTAGCCATGGAGGATGAGATGTCCTCCCTTGGACTCCATTGCCGGTGGCCCAGGTGGAACAGCAAGGAGATACTGTATGTTCCTCTTATTCGCCAGTAGACCCCCCAAGGACTTGGGTCTCGATGGGCGCTACAAGGATGGGCGCAAAGCTAGAAGAAAATCTAGAGCCGTTCTCCTGGGCTGGTTTGGTTGTCTCTGTGTCTTCCTAGCGTCAGCCGGCTCTATGTCTTGGCTTCCTTCTCCTGGGTTGGTTTGGTGGTCTAAGTCTCCAAACAGGCCGATGTTCCCCGTATCCATGGAAGCCGCGACGCGCACCATAGACACGAGGGATGAGGCGTTTGGCGCTCCCCTCGTAGGCTACAATGTTGCAAGATGACTTTATAGAAACAACGTTAACAAACACTCATTGTGTTTAATCGTTCACCGTGACGACAAGAACTCGTGACTCGGAACAATAACCGGATTTAACCGGCGACTGTCAGATTGTTTCTGATAATCCTGCTCCAACATAACAAGAAACCTCATCATTATTATTATTTCTTTCCTCCCCAGGATCTACAAAACACCAACCTGAACAAAAGCAGCACAAATAAGCCCAGCGCCCCCGCCAAAACCGAAAACGCCGTCTACAAGAGCCACAGCAATGGAAATCCGCAGAAGAGCAACGGTAACCTGGCAACAACCAATGGCAGCCAGTCCCCGGTCCAGGTCAAACAGAACGTCGACCCGCCGCCCCAGAGCAACGGCAATCAGTGGTTTGAGAAATCCCTTATTCTTAACAAGACAGCGGAGGAACTGCCCGACGGAGTGGACCCCACCAAAAAGGAGGTAGGATCAAATATCTGATGAGTGGAAGCGCCTCCCAGCAGAAGTGGTAGAGGCTATCACAGTGAGGGAATTGACCTTTTTTTTCCTCCTCCTTTGCCAGGTTTACCTCTCCGATGAAGACTTTGGCAGCATTTTGGGGATGTCCAAAGCAGATTTCTACCAGCTGCCCAAGTGGAAGCAGCAAAACCTGAAAAAACAGAGCGGCTTGTTTTAAAGAAACTTTGAAACCGATTTATTTGGACAAAAACCTCAAAAAATTCCCCAAACAGAAAACACCAAACGTCGGCTTATTTACATTAGATGTGTCAGTTTTATAATTTAGGATATTAAGGCGACGTTGAGATGACATTAACCTGAATGTGAGAGGGAGAGAGGGTGAGCCCCTCATAAATAATCCCCCGGAGTGCGATTTTATTAATATATACATAGATATCCATATATAATATATATTGCTTGTCTGTTCGTATAGGTGCAGAATTCCTGAGCTTTCACATTTCAGGGTACTACGCTGCGCCCCTACGCAGAGAATTAAGACTCACTGGGACCCCAGGCGGGACCGGTTTAGGACCCCCAATAAACACTCCAAACTTCCCGATTCTGTAAACCTTCCACAGAAGCAGGGGTCGTATTTAGTAAACATAACTCGAGTCTAGAGCGTTAGTGAAGTGGGTTCTAGACCAGCTTCCAAAGCCAGGCTCTTAGAACCCTGCGTGTATTTCAAATAATGACCACTAGAGGGACCCTTTTCCTCATTCCGTTTGTATCTATGGGGTATCTATAGGGTCCTCTCGGCTGACTTCATATAATGTTACCCTATAGAGTGTGGTAGAAACAGAATCATTTAGAATTTTATACACAGAGTATCCAATTTTTGAGATTTTTACATATTCCGTGTTCTGTGCCGACGGCGAGGGACTCGCTTTACCGGTTCGAGAGAATATGGTGACTTTCTGCCAGGCTGCGCAGGCCTAGCGCCCCTTTGCCGGTACAAAAGGTCGACAGCAGACGTTAGTCAATGACTTTGCCAAATGATAGCGTTGAACGATGGGATTTCGATGATAAATGTGCCACGAGCCACCTCTTATTTCAGAAAGTGATCCAATAAAATCTAGAATCGTACAGAATTGTGTTTTTTTATTTAAACGTCGGTCTCTCTCTTATTTGCTTTAATGTCAGAGTTTCTTACGAGTTCCTTCAGGGGGTTTATTCACTAAGGTAGGAGTCGGCGGAGAGCTGCCATTTCACTCTACCTTACAAAGGATGAAAACGCCAATGAGCTTCTCCTGTGGCAAAGGCTAAGCTGGCCCTGAGTCAAACTATTAAAAGCAACCTCCTATAGAACTATACATTCTGCAGGGCCGGTCCCCCTTTTCATGTAAAATAAATTTTGGCTAGATGGACCAAATGGTTCTTAAATGCCCAAAAAGTCCAAATTTCTTTGACAGCCCTTCACAATACAAAGTGGAGCTGGCATGTTGAAACTGCAGCTTCCCTGCAGACGCCTGCTTCAGTTTGCAGATGGGAGGGGGGGGGATTTGGGAAATGTAACCATTTATAGGAGTGAGACTTCTGAACTAACAGCTCAAACCTGCCCTCAAGAAAATCTCCCAAACCAGGTGCCCCATCAAGTGACTGCACTGGGGTAACATGAGGTCTATAAGGTGCACTAAAGGGACGGCTGTGACCCGACATTGTGAAAATCCACCCACGGTGGCCTTCTGCGCCATAAAGAGCTTGGCCGGCCCTGTATAATGTATATTGAAATCTCCTCACTCATTAGAATATACATGATACAGGGCCGGCCAAGCTCTTCTTGTAAAACAAATCTGCCACCGTTGGCCCGTCCTAATGAATAGTGAAACGAGGGGGTTAAACTGATTTCAATGTTTTACTCCTTATAGGGTTAATTATTGTTTATTAGCATGAAACTGGTTTCATATAAACCTTTGAAATAACACACAAAAAGAGCGATAATGGTTAAAAACACACACTTGAGTCTTTATGGTGTAAAATACCCCTTTGTCGTGAAGGGGTTAACTGCGGTTCAGTACAAAGTGGTGAAGCACTGGAAAAAGGTGTGTTTTATGTCTTATTGCCCCAATAAACATCTTTTAACTGCAGACCAGGGGGTAATAAATGAAAATAAAAATAGGATCGGGGAAGAAAATAAAGCTGGCTCCGAAATTTTCCCACCCCTTTTGCCCTAAATTCCACTCCCCCCCCCCGTGCTGTTCTTGCGCGTTTCATCCATAGAATCCAGAACGTGAAGGTTTATCGAGACCCAGAAACAAAATCCTCTCTGTTCCCCCCCCCCCCCCATCAGAGCAAACGAGATCCCAGACGGCTGCCTCTCTGTCCGGATCCGTCGGCACCGGCTGCCGTTTGGACCTCTCATGGCCTCGCCAATGGGGTTGTTTATGTTTTCCGAGAAACAAGTGTGGATTTCCAACTTTAGTTTAGTTTACCGCCAAAAAAGTAGGCCTTTCTTTTTGAAATTATATATCATATAAAAAAAATAAGTTCCTATGAAAATACATCTAAAAATAAAATTTTTGAAAATATTTTTCAGATATTTTATATTCCCTGTAAAATCTGCAAACCAAAAAAGAAATGAAAATGTATAATAAAAAAAAAAAAAAAATGCACAACCCATAGTATTTTACATGGAGCATTTTAACACTTTCTATTTAAACATTTTTTGTGCCAATCTGTGCCAACCATTGCAGTAAAATTTACCCCCCAGTTTTAAAAACCACACTGAAATATTAAAAAAAAAAAAAAAAGTACATGCAATTAGAGAAAACTCATGATTTATATTCATCAACTTTGTTAAATCCCTTTATGTATTTATTAAATGATTCCATCCCTTTGGATCCCAGAGATCCCCTCCCCCCACACCGCTGCCCATTGGTTTATAAAATAAATAAAAAAGTAAATAAAAACACAAAGTCAGAATGAGGCTTTATGACTTTTATTTCCAGATTCGTACGGGGATTAAATCACAAGGCCTCGGGCTGAATAAACGTAAATGCATCAGAACAATTGGTTTTTGGTACAACGGAGTAAAAATCAACAACGGCTTCTAAAACAACTAAGACTTCCGTGAGCATAAAACGTCCGATCTCCCACCCTGAAAAAAGTAGCGTAAAATAATCGTTCGCTTTTCTCGAATATAAAAAGGCAGAACCGGTAAGGAACCCCCGATGCGTTTCACGGACCAATAGAAAACAAGGACTTTCAGGGGTTTTTTTTGCAATATATAACATTTCCTGCGTTTCTAAAAGACCCAGTGACGTATATTGTGCTAGATAAGGGGTAAAGGCACGTATGGCACGATGTTGCCCGAGTAAACTGGGGTGCATAGAACATCTAGAACCGACGGTATAAATATCTATTAAAAAAAGGAAAAGATTCAGAGTACTATTAACTGTATGGTTACCATGACAACGTGTGCATACATTATTACTTCAGATGGCTGAAGAAAGGCTTTGCCGGTTGGTTTATTCCCGTTTTATTATTTCTCAACATTTTTTTTTTATTACTTTAACCTATTTCTATCTAGAAAAAAATATATATCACGGGACACAGAATTCAGGCGTCTGAATACAAACAGGGGATTCACCCTGCAATACGGAGACCCGGCACCAGGGGGCGGCAGAGGATAAAGTGCCGATGAATACCTGAAGGTTGGGTTCTCCGCGCCGAGCAACCGGAAGAAAAAGACGGAATGTTCCCTTTAAACCTAGAAAAATACATCTAAAAACAACTAAAATATAAAGTATATTTTTTTAAAAAAGCTATTTAAACCTGAAAAGCTCTAATGTAGGAGGGACTGTGATAAAGCAGAATTCTGTTCAGAACATAAAATGATCACAGTTTTCTGTAAAAACAAAAAAAAAAACAAACAAAAAAAACCCCCCAGACCTTACATTTAAAAAGTATTAAAATAAATGTAGAAATAACCAACATTTTAACCGTAAAAAAACATTATGATTTTTTCGGCAATATCCTAAAAATTGGATGGTTTCGTTTCTTAATCCCCATACAGCTTACTTATTTACGACATAAAAAAAGAAAAGAAAAATTCAATTGCCCCCCCACCCTCAGACAATAATCTGACTTAACATGGCGGCTATATTTCACATATCGTTGTAAAGCCGTATCTCATAATAATCCCCAACGATCACAGAAGTGTCCCAAAATTCTATGAAAGAACGTAGAGGATTTTAGGTAGGCGACAGCCCCCGCCGGTGAACGGTACAGCAAAAAAAAAAAACCCATTATCTCTGCCCCCCTTACATCCGTAAATGTCTTAGTAAACGCGAGTGATCGCGCAGGAACAGCACGGATAACTATAAATAATAAAAACATGAACGATGGTAACAAGATAGAGCCATAACGAGCTCAATAAAATAACAAAAAAATTAAAATAAAATGTAAAAGAATAAAAAAAAGGCTTCAAACTGTATAGTAATGTTCCCGCTTTTGAAGGCACTAAACAAGCCTAACGTTGGTTTCGACCTGAATTTCTTAACTAAAAATATATATATATCTAAAAAAAAAATTAAAATAATAAAACGTTAGGTTTCCTTCTTCACTCCTTGCAGTCTAGGAGGGCAGTGTGTACAAATAACGTGGCGGACGGGTAGGGGTCTCCGTTCTTCGTGAGAAGGTGGATTTGTCGATAACCTAAAATAACATAAAATACATTAAATTAATCGATATGGAAAAAGTTACATTTGTAGACATCAATGCTGAATTTTTATAGGCAATCATTTTGGGGGGAAAAAATATATTAACAACGTATCGGCTGCTTTTACAGCATCCTGGTACTCGTTAAAATCTACCCCCTAATGATGAAGAATTGCCACCCCTCCTAGCGCACGGGGGCATACGTGGTGTCCAGAGGAGGACGTCTCGGTCCACCTGCCCCTGCGGTTGAGTAGCGCAGGCACCAGGTGGGATGTATCTGGCCGGTCGGGGGACACGGGAGGTCTACCTGCCCCTCGTACACCATCTATAAACAGACCCGGGGCTGTAGACGATGCAGAACCACCCCGAGACCCTCGACGTTATCCCAGTAAGAAAAGCAGAGTCTATGAAGGAGAACCAGTCTTACCCATCTGTAAACTGGTGAGCGGGACGGTGAACTGGCCAACGAAGTCATTGCGCGTCGACGAATCATAATCTTCCACCACAAACCTCAGCAGCGCCAGCGACGGCACATCGATTTCAAACTGGAAACTCTCGTTCCATACGGGGTTAAAACCTGTAAAGCAAGAAGGATAAACCAGTTCTAAATGATATGAGAAGTACATAAGCACCGGTGCGGTCCTCATCGGGGGGCTTCATCTCGTCCCGTCGGAGACCCCGGACCCTCCCTCCTCACCGTTATTGTTAATGACTCTCGTCTTCTTCTTGTCGTTATCCCGGGCCACGCCGTGAATCTCCACCGTCACGAACGGATCCACGATGGAGCTTTTCTTTTTGTTGACTTTTGGCAGCTGTTGGCCGGAGATCACCTGCACCAAAGCAGCAGAAGTGGGAAATAAAGTAAAAAAAAAAAAACAAACAAAAAAAAAAACACAAATGGACATTTCTCACTAATTTATCCCTAATCCCCAAATTAGTAAATATAAATTGTATATAAGATATGACCGGTTTGCCATCTAAATAGCTTTTTTTTTTAAATTATATTAAATTGTTCCTTAATGATAACGAAATACCACATTATTAATAAACCTTAAGAACCAAAAGTGTTAAAAGGCCCAAATAAGTATGGCCATCCCCTCCCCCCCAAGCAACTTGTCATTGCCACCAAACAGCTCGTCTGTTCCATTTCCTTCCCCAATCGGCCTGTGCCATCTTTGCCCCCAAACAGCCTTCATGTGCCATTTTGGAAAAGAGAGGTTAATTGCACAGCCTGCAGTAAGCGGCGGACCCTCGCATGCCAACAGGCAGTCGCAGCGCGGCCCCAGAGCTACTCCACCGGACTGGCTGGCCCGTGTATATGCCACGCCGACCCAGTATATATCCAGGGCACAAGTCCATAACGCGAAGGAGACGTTAATCGATGCTTTACCATGACATGGAGCGTTTTGGGGGTCCACCACTCCCCGTTCTGAATGGACTTTGGGTTAAACTTGGACGTCCTCTGGCGCAGGAACTCCGGCTTGAGAACGTAGCCACATAACCCGTTCTCCCGGAAGCGGCCCTGGTACACATCCATCGGAGCCCCAGGGGTTTGGAAATTTAAAGCCACTGAAATACAAAATACTGCAGGGTCATGGCCATAGACTTGCCTTCGTTAGTGACTGGGTGAATAAGACTGAGCAATTCTTTTCTTCCCCACAAGCAGTATGATAAGGAGTCATAATAACAACAACAACAACAAAGGGATAGACATCCGGCTCCTGAATCTAAGACGAGTCCAACGTCCAACGATTAAGGTTTGAGTCTTTACAGCGGGAGAAACGGGCGACTAGACGGGGGCCGAATGCAAATTAATTCTTTACACAAACCTAAGACGCTGATTTACACCACAGGATGATTTAACCCCCCCGATCTAATCTCCAATATTCCCTTCTTAGCTGACATCAGCAAAAAGATGTTTATTTATGGGTTTTTTTGAGAGATTATATATTATTTACCAATCTGACATCCGGCGTTCCACATGTCCACGGCGCTGTAGTTGGACGAGTCGGTCCTCATGCCGTCGGGGTAGACTCGCGTCAGCTGTCTGGCATTGTGCCGAACGAAGCTCGGCCCTAATAACAGAAGGAAAGACAAAAAACATCCCCGGGGTGTAACAGCCGCCTCACACCGGATCCAAAGGAAGAGATCGACAAAGCGAGGGCCTCACCCGAGTCCTGCGCCAGTTTCAGAGCCTTGCTCTCCGTGAGGGACGACATCTCGTAGAAGGACTGGTGCTGAGCCGCGTAGTCGAAGCCGTGGAAATGAACGCTCTTGCAGTAAATCACGGTGTCCGACAGCTCTTTCGCCAGCTTCAGCGTCTTCTGAAAAGGAAAAGGTGCGGGAATTACTTCTTGTGTTATATATATATATAGCGCCATCATGATCCACGGCGCGGTACAACGGGTACACAGCACATAAGCAGTCTATATCGCAACAATTTGACTCAACGACAGGCGTCTACAGAAAAAAAAGTACATTTTGGATAAGTTATAGTTCATAAATATGCAGGATTTTGCCTATTTTTATGCGCTGTTACATAATAATATACTTTTCTTTTTTTTTTTTTAACCAAAAAAAAGTAGACCGCAAATTTTATTACATTATTTAAAATGGCCACCCAAACCACCTATCCTTTAGAGTGTCAGCTCTTTTGGTCTGCCCCCCCCCCGTTTCCCTGATGTACTGTCCCGTCTTAGTCCCTCAGACCCTCTGAATGCCGTTAGAGGCGCTGGAATTTTCGGCGTCGTATAAATATATATAAAAAATGTAAAAAAATAAATAAAAACAAAAAAAATAATAATAATAATGTCGTGCACTTGGTTTTGTAAATGTTTAGTGATTGGCATTATGAGGTTATGAAGTATTTTTTGGGGGGGTTCAAGAATACACACCCCCTTGCCTCTAACCCCTCCTTCTAAGTGTGCCAGGACCAATCAGATTTCAATAAAACAGGTGGGCAACTTAAAGTGGGAGCGTCAATCATCCAGCGGTTATCTCTGGCAACAAAGCGCATGGGACCGGCTCAAAAGATGGGCCAAAAGCGCCGCCGGCACGGTGCTGGCAGATATAGCGGCCACATTGTAACCGTATGCGTTTAATCTCGGCTCGGTCTCTAAGCCGCGGGGGTCCGCACCGACCTTGCCCTTTTTCTCTTGTACTTTTGACTTCACGGTTTCGTCCTCCATTTCGGCCGCCTCGTCTTCGTCGGACACCTCCTCGGCCTCGCCGTTGCTCCCTCTTCTCAGGCCGTCCTCCAGCTTGTTCAGCTTTTTGCCTTTCACCAGCACTTTCTCTTTCAGTTCCTGAGACGACAGGAAAGATCAGATATGACCCTTACGAAAAATCACTGCAGTTTTTTCTGAAGTAATACTGCAGTTTTTTGGACATGAAAAAACTGCAATACTGCACTTTTACTGCACATTTGCTGCACTTTTTTTATATTGCAAACCTACAGTTGTTCTTCAATGTACTGCAGCTTTATTGCATTTGTACTTCCTTACAAAAATAACTGCAGTACAGTGAAGTACAAATGCAGTAAAAGTGCAGTATTGCAGTTTTTTCATGTCCAAAAATCTGCAGTATTACTTCAGAAAAACTGCGGTATTTTTTTTGTAAGGGGAGGATCCATGCGTTTTACACGTCTTAGCCCCCCGTGCCGGTATCATACACAGAATACCACCCCCCCGCTGCGCTCCGGACATACGAGAGGAATGGGGGGGTTACATTAACCCTACGAATACAACTTCATCCCTCTACGCCTCCAGGGGTCCGGCCAATCTACCCAGACGGCCCCCTAGTTGATCTTAGAAAGTCAGCTCCCCGCCTGGCAGCAGCGATCTGTCACGGAACACGCAGCTTGGTAACTGCCCGACAGCCGCCATGCATGAAAAAAGACCCAATCTCCCGTTACAGACACTGTGACATCACAGGTACCCCCCCCAACAGGTATCCCCTCCCAGCTCAAAATATTTCTTGCCTCCAAAACTATCCCTGCCCTCAAACCCTGCTTTTACCCGCCCCCCCCCAAAAAAAGAATCACAAATTCCACTTCTACACCAAATGTATTTATTTATTCCTGTTTGGACGCTTTGGGGGGTTCCCCCCCCCCCCCCAACAATGGAGACGTTACGTCCATTGTCTTCTCCACACCGCCCCGCGGCGTCCGAACTCACCTCCGGGGATGGGAAGTCCTTAATCTTCCCGTTGAGGGGTTCCGTTAGGAGCGCCCCCCCGAGGATGCTCCTCATGTGCTTGGTCATGGTGATCTGCTGTTCGAGGCTGCAGTGATTCTCCAGGGAAAGTATGACGGGGTAAGAGGAGGTCTGCAAGCGAAGGGGCGGCAAAGAGTGGGTGACAGCGTTACGTCGCCCGCCGGAAAGCATCATCATCATCATTACTGACATCACCTGAAATCACTAAACCGCCAGGGGAGCCGCAGCACACCTGGAAGCATGTGTGACCCTGGAGCTGCAGCTTCTCCTAAAGTCAAGCACTTCATTTATTTATTTTTTGAAGAATGTATATTAAAAGGACTTAAGGAGTACTTTGATCTGTATTTTTATTTTGAAGACGCTGCCTGGGATACTAAACTGTCCCTTTAACTTCATAGCAGACCAGTGGAGACTCTAAAGAAGGTTCTAGAACACAGATATTAAGTCTCTAGCCCTCGGAGACCGTTTGGAGACCTGTCCCCGATACGAGAGCTCTTAAAAAGAGATAAGAGAAGCAGGCAGGAAGACGGAGACGTCGCTCATATCTCCGTATCCATACCGCCTTCTCCTAAACGGAAAAAAGGTTTGTCTGTTACAAAGTAACAGCGGCCTCCCGAGACCGGCCCCCCTGCTATCTATAGGGTGCGATCGTTTCCCTTTAGGCTGGAAAATATTTTGCTCCAATAAGATAAAGAATATACAGAACCTACAGAAAGCAGATACATCCTGTGCTTCGAGAGCGAATCCTGCAAAAACACCGGGCCCTGATAACGGGCGACGCGATATCTGCCCCCGAAAGGGGTGGACCCCGCTAGGGTTATTACCCTCCTAGGCGCAGATAAAACAGACGCATAATAATAACCACAGCGAGTCAATGTGTTCTAACTTCCTGTTCTCCAGACGATTATTCCTCCCCGCTAATCATACCCTTCTAAACAGGAGCTGATCCCGAGACTCTAGAAATATTAACCCTTTAACAGCCCATCGTGAAGATTCTATGCAGTGACTTGCCAAATGTGTGGCTCTAATATGGGCTCATGGAAAAACTTGCCTTGTTATTTGAAGATGTACTTAATGGAGTCACCTACATTCAAGCAGGAATATCGACCACAACACACTGGGAGCAGAAGCACCAGTAACGATCCACCGCCATTAAGTTATCTCTCTCCTTCTGTTAAGATGCTGACTGTTAGTGATTGGTTTAGGCAGCCTTTGTAGGCGTGGCTCCTATGTGATGCCCCGGTGAGGTAGCCAACCACCCCTCTTAAAGTGCCCCTTAACCATCAGACATTAAGCGAGTGAACTGGTTCAAACTGGATATTATTTCTTATGGACTCTTTACTCACCTTAAACGCGTAGTCTTTAATCGCCGTAATGACGTCTTTGAAGAGGATCTTAGACGTCAGGGTGTAACCGTGATAAATGACAGGCTCTCCGTTCGGCCCGTCCCAACAATCAAGCTCCACGCAGCGGCAACCCCTCAGCAACGCCCTGGGCGAAATACCAAAAAAATCTAAAATAAAGAAATACATAAAAAAAAAAAAAAAAACGCAAAAGCACCGAGGTCGCTGGATAAGGGGCAGAAAGTAAAAATCTATCTAAACCCTTTAAACCCCGTACATTGTTTTCAATGGGTTTAGGGACCGCCCATTGTCCTTAAGGGGTTAAAGGGAGCCCGCACCGACCTGATGTACGCCTCGGTGCTGCTCGGACCCTGGAGCTGGTCCTCCATCAGGTACGTGTTGTGGGACGAGGAGATGAAGTAGTGGGAGAGAGGCTGCGTCATGTCCTGGTAGACCTTGCGATGGGCTGGATCGAAAATATCCCCGTCCTCCGACAGCAGGTAAAGGAGGAGGCCATCTTTAGTCAGGGCATTCTGCTTTTTGGCTGCAAAGACATTCGCCAGAAATTTCGTGAGAAGACGGACTCGCGTCTTACGTGGGGCCGATCGAGTGTCTGCCCTCGTGTCACGTGACAATTAAGAATTCCCTGAGAAAATGGTGTTATTTAGCAGAGTTGGTGGAAAGGAAATTCAAAATATTTGCCCCAACAGTTTTTTGGGGTTTTTTTATTAGCCAGCTTCTTTATATCTACAATCGGCCACAAATTATTGAAAAAGCCGCACCTTAATTATTATATTTACTAAAGTTCACCAAAGTTGAGCAGGACTCACCCTCCTCGCTCGGTTCGTATTGATGTATCAGGGATTTCACGCCCTCCAGGCTGACGTTCTGGTTCTGCTCCTTTAGGAGGAACCTGCGCAGGCTCTCGGCAGGCACGACGCCATTCCCGTCCGCGTATGCGCCGAAGAGAACGTCCACCTCCTCCCGCTCCGTCAGGATCTTGTAAAACTCTTCAATCTCGTTTTCTTCCAGCGTCCCGGTCCTGGATTTATCACATTGCTGGAAACCACGACGCGCAAAGCAGTTACAGAGCGGCAGCGGCACCCGGGACCCAGCGAGTCTTATGACATATTATACAATCACGCACTACGCCAAGTTATCAGACAGCAGCTTCTAAACCCCAGCACTGTATACACAAATAAACCCCCCCCCCCCAATCGCTGTATACACTAATATAACCCACCTGGAGCCGCCGTTGCTGTCAGTCATGTGATATTTTGGGTGACTTTCCCGGCTCAAATACCACACTGAGCCGATGCTTTATGGCAATGCTAATGAAGTCCGTTCCTCCATAGACTTTCATTAGTCAGAGAGTCCGACTAGACGATTAAGACTAACAAGCAGAGATGGTACCTGGAATATGGCCTCGGCGTAGCTGTCGTCTGCCTGGATATTCACTTCTTTCAGGAAGTTTTTCAGCTCCTTTAAGCTCATTTTATTGTCTTTGTTTTTATCGGATTTTCGGAGGCAGGTGTGGATCCAGCTGGTTCCGTGGTTAAGGAGAACAATCGATCGTTACACAAAAATGGTCAACGCGGTAGAAGGACGGGAACGAGGACAAGGGTCTAGAACGTCAGTCTAATTGCAGTGATAAGGACCAAGCCTAGAACCCGTTAGGCTGGAGCCAGTAATAAAAGACTGAATGCAGATCCAGACAGCAACCACAATAATAAGCGCAGAGCCTAGAACCGGGCGCCTAGGCTGATCCCAGTAATACGTACAGAGCCTAGAACTCACTGCTGGAGACAAAAAAAAAAAAAAAGGGGCCGAGCCAAAAGCCGAGATGCATTACCGAGATGTGTCAAGGGCCAGACAGTACGGCAGAACCAGTAATAGGGATCCACAGGAGTCTAAAAGGTCTAAACTTCTCAGAGTTTAATGGCAGATCGGCCCCATTCGGCCCCTGTCTAGGCCCGTTTCGCCTGCTGTAAAGATTCAAAACTTAATCAGTCTTAGATTCAGGAGCCGGATGTCTATCCCATGCATGTTTAATACCCTCACTGTATTACCCTCTACCACTTCTGCTGGGAGGTGGATTCACTTATAAAAGAAGACTGCCCTTTATTGAGAGAAAAGCTGTTATATGCCGGTATAATATACATACATACACACATATTTATATCTAATTCCTTGCGGTGGGGCCGGCTCTCTCATCACAGTATTGGCCGCTTTAAGAAACACTATGTTCTAAAATGAGGTTTTCTACTTTTTGCTTTATAAAACTTTTGTGGCAATTCTGATTTTTTTTTTTTTTAATGCCGCAGTCTGGCTTGGCCGGTAAAGGAATCGCCGCAGCGGCTCCTGCCTGCATTTAATTAGAAGCCCCGTCCGCCTTCTCGGTATTTTTAACTCGGAGCGGACGCCCTCTGCCTAGAAACTCCCTATAATTAAGGCCAAAAGTGTCATCTGAGGCCGAGCAAAGAACGGAGGCTCAGTAACCAAGCCGGCCCCCGTATACATTTCATAAGAAACTTTAACCGGGACAGGCTGATTCTAGGTTTTATATTTTTAATTATATTTTCTATTACAGATCTGTTTCTTCTGCGCGCTCCTCTGAGACTTCAGTATTTTATTATTAATATTATTATAAATATTTTATTATTAATAAAAAATAATAGAGCTTGGAGTCCATGGCTGCATCTACATAGCAAGAGAAATAAATTATAATTTATTATTGTTCCCAATTACTTAAATATATAATTTTAATAAAAGGATAATTAAATATATTATTAAATAGCAGTATATTCATAAAAAAATACAGATTAAAAATAAATATCATTAATAATAACATTAGAAATTGTTGATATTTTGTCGTTTGACTACATTCTCGGTTATCCAACCCGCAGATATGCATTAAATGGCAATATAAATATTTTTTTTTTATCACTTTACAGCAATTTTAAAAAGCTCTGCGCTGGGTCTCTGCCTTCTAAACGGCTGACCCCTTTTAAACCTCTAGGACATGTATAATTAATAAAGAAGACAGGAGGTAGATGGCTGCCCGCGATGCTTCGATCCGAATGGGTCTCACCGCAGGCGAGCTGATGCTTCGTCGACCCGATGCGCCTGCTTTTTCCCCCATAACGTTCTTTGCGATTAACCATTAAAGTGCTGCATCGCGCCCGGCCGAAAGGATACTGCTTGAGCTTCTGTTTCTTGGTCATGGCCTTGGTGTTGGTCAGGATCTTACTTAACCCGGACACCCAGTGAGAAGCCTCCTTCTGGGTGATGGCGAATAAGTCCAGGTTCTTCCGCTGACCTTTAAAGATGATGGAAAAGCAGCGCTCGGCGGGGACGTCCGTGGCGTTCCTCTTCATCCCCTCCGTCTGGTGGCCGGGCCGGATATCTTCTATGTCATCGACGCTAACTGCGGAGACAGGGAGGAGGGAGAAGGTGACACGCGTGTCCTACAACACGCATGGCGCGGAACAGGCCACGGGAACGGCAGCCCAAGAGTAAGAAACCTTTTCTTTCAGGTCTGCGGCTGGCTCAGAGTTATAGGAGTTATACCCCAGACACTTCCAATGCCTGATGCTCAGAAAAACCTTTTAAAGTAGATTTGCTGCCCTCAACCTGCGTTAACCCTTTATTGGCAGATTTGTAAAGCTTAACCTCTTGAGAACCACAGATGTTAATGGAGGGCCGGCGTGCGCCCTCCTCTCTGTAGTGAAGCTGTAGCCTCTAAATGTACCACCACATTTTAAGCGACGCCGTGCATCCACTACGACCAACACAGAACCTTTACACATAGAAACATAGAATATTCCGGTAGCTCAGCCGCATCCGCCTCGTTTCCTGCAGTAAAGACTCAATAATAATAATTAGAGACGTATATATACGCGGCGGGACACGGAGGGGTGCAGAGAACGTCTCTGCGGTAACACGATCTGCTGGAAGGACACACAACAGAATGACAATGGGGCAGATCGACCAAACGCAGCTTCAAAGGGACAGGTGCAGCTCTCAGAACCAAACACCCCGTCCGCACGTCATCTATACATGTACCTAACGTGGCCTAGAACCCAATACTGAGCGCTCAGCGAACTCGGCCTCCGATAGGAAAACCCGTTCAGCCTCTCTGTGGCATTAAATTCTATACGATTATTATTATTAAACCAGAAATATAAAATTAGGGCTCAAAACCCCAGACAGTCTAACGCACCTGTGCTCAAGCAGGGCTATTCTAATCAGCTTCAATCATATTGGTTTATTCACCTGTGCTAAAGCAGGGTATGGAGGAACAAGAATAACATTATTATTTATATTATTCTTACAAATATTAATAATATTATTATTAGCCAGCAGAGGGCACCCCCCTGGGGTAACACCAGCAGACCACCAAGCCTTTAACGGATGGAGCTGTAACCAGAGGAGCCCCACTCTCTGTGCCTGGAGCCTGCGCGACTTATTGATCTTGGAGCAGATACAGAAGAGCCCGCTGAGGTCTCTTCTTTAGTTCTGGAGCCAAAAGCCAAAGTCCCCTCGTAAACTAAAGGGAGAGTAAACGCCGGCTGTAAAGCGATATCTGATTTCTCCGACGCGCCCAACCATTATAATACCTTCCGCGCTCGTCATCATACGGGCTTTGTCTGCTAAGCCTGCAACGCTTCACCGGCAACCAATAAGAAGATAAAGACAGCCAGCGCCGCACGACCTGGACACAAAGAAACAGCATCTCCTTGTTTTTGAAAGAAAAGCTAATTTTGTCCGTTAAAATAACACGAAATGGATCAGAAATCCAGCGCAGACGGGGTTAATGTTGTAAATGACTATTGTGGCTGATTTTTAATGGAATCTCTTCATAGGACTACAGAGGCCTTTACCACTCCCATCACTCCTGTGTTCCAACGGCCCTTTATCACTCCCATCACTCCCTGTGTTCCCAAATGGGCCCTTTATCATCTCCCATCACTTCCTGGCTCCATGCCCTTGTATCACTCCCATTCACTCCTGTGTCCCCAATGGCCCTTTATCTACTCCCATCACTGCTGTGGTCCCAATGGCCCTTTATCACTCCCATCACTCCTGTGTCCCAATGGCCCTTTATCACTCCCATCACTCCTGTGTAAATCTGTGGTTGACCGCACAGTTGATGAAATATTTGTGTTCTGTAATCTGAAGCGTGGATCGGCTCCAAGGCAGCGTCGCTCCAACCACAGACTGCTGCGCGAGAATAGCGGCCATATTTAAGCTTTAAAACTGTCTACTAAAGGGTTAATATCCCAAGGATTCCCGGCTCCTCATGGGAGGGGAAACGGCCGTCACTCAATTCATTCCTTACAATCACCCTTTAAAAAAACGGCCAATCCGTGTGATGGAAATACCGAGGTTAAAATGTATTTTAAGGACGCCGAGACCCTGGGTCTCCGATCCCCCACCCGCCGCTTACAAAGGCTGCCCGAACCAATCATCAATAAGAAGGAAGAGATATAAGTGGGGAGGAATAACCATGCTGATTATAAGCAACGCAAATGTTTTGGGGGGTGGCAATCTCCCCTCTCTCTCTCTTCTCTCCCATCTCTGACTTCCTTTTCTCTCCCCTATCTCCCCTCTCTCTTCTCTCCCCTCTCCCCTCCCCCAGGCCGGGCAGATTGTAGAAATTACAACTTTAATAAATTGTGATTTTCGTTAGAAATGATTCTATTAACCGTTTCAGGAACCCCGACAAGAAACCAAACGTTGCACCGCCTGTCAGAAACGAACCGCCTGCCGCAGGAAAACTCTCCGCGAGGACAATAACAGGAAAGCAGGGCAATCCCGGAATCCTGCCCCGGAGCGCAGCGTATCAGTCCCGCCGCATAGAACCGAATCGCCCAACACGGGGACCGCGTATGAGAACCGCGTAACCCCTAAGCGGCTCGCCCAGATAGAAGAATAACGATAACACGAGTTCTCCGCGGATTTAACCCCTTGCACACCCTGCTAGCTGGTAAGTAAAGCGCCACAGGGGCTTTCTGTTAAGATCTGCTTGTTTATTCCTCCCCAATGAGTTATCTCGCCCAATTGTTACGTTGCTGCGGGGTAAGAAGGACGGCAAATATTAGATAACGTTAGTTGCACCAAAGATCTCGGCTTTCCTGGGGCAAAACAGTAGCTGCGGTTTGAATAAATACCCCCTTTAGGGGCATTCCCTGTGACTGAGCGTCTACTCACACGTCTGCGATTCGGGGGATCGGAGGAGCTTCTTGGAGTCGTGCCAGACGGTCCTGCAGTCCTCCTGCAGCTTGTAATATCGCGCCTTCCTCCATGACACCGACTTCACTTTGAACAGCGGGCTGCCCTGCAACAGGAACGTCAAATCCGCGTCTTCCTGCAGCCCTGCGGGGAGAAACAAAGACGCGTCACGACTCACAAGGGTTAAACACGAGGGGGGGATTTTACCACCTCTCAAAAGTTTGGGGTCACTGAGCTGTGTTTATGATAACGAGGAAATTTCTGTCTGTAACATAATTACAAAAGGGGTTTCTAACCATCAATTAACCCTTTAAACTTGGATCAGCGAACACAACGTGCAATTGGAACCCAGGAGTGATGGGAGTGATAAAGGGCCATTGGGACACAGGAGTGGAGGGAGTTGATAAAGGGCATTGGACAACAGGACGATGGGAGTGATTAAAGGCCACTGTGGAACACAGGAGTTGATGGGAGTCGATAAGTGTGCCATTTGGGACATCAGTGACTGAAGATGGGAGTGTAAAATGGGCCACTTGAACACAGGAGTGATGGGAAGTGATAAAGGGCCATTGGACACAGGACTGATGGGAGTGTAATGGGCGCACTGAAGAACAGGAGTGAATGGGGAGTGATAAAGGCCATTGGAACACAGGAGTGTATGGAGTGATAAAGGGCCATTGTGAACACAGGAGTGATGGGAGTGATAAAGGCCTCTGTACGCCTATGAAGAGATTCCATTAAAAAATCAGCTGTTTCCAGCTACAATAGTCATTTACAACATTAACCCCGTCAGCGCTGGATTCCTGCATGAGCAAAATGTGCTGTTCTTTCAGAAACGTTCTTAGTGACCCCAAACTTTTGAACGGTCGTGACATTAACATTAAGATTCCGTTAATCCGTCGGATGACGTCGGACGCTCTGCCATGAATCAGACGTCGTTCTGGTGCGAAGAATTAAACCAAACTGAACGAAAAAACAGGAAACCGTTCCCCGGCACAAAGCGAAGCTGCAGGAAACTCTCTGCGGTAAATTCTGAGAAAATACCTACTAGAGATTTTATTTATATATATATATATAGAAAGAAAAAAAAAAAACTATTTCTAGATTCAGCCCCCTGATTGAACACCGGCAGCTAGCTGATTGCATAGAGATCATTTGATTGGAGGATCTCTCACACCCGCTCCCCGCATGCCGTGTCTTACTGTTCCAGCGCGCAGGAAGTGACATCACAGTGACTTCCTGCATTCAGGATCGGTCTGCATACAGCACGGAGGGAGAGAGACACACCCCTACTGCAGGTGGGTGCGGCGAGGGCACAGGTAGGCTGTTTGGGGGCACAGATGGCCCCTGGGCAATTTTTTTAGCACACGGGCCCTGTGGTTTCTAGTTCTGCCCCTGGCCGCACTTATTTCATGAGGAAGTCAATCATTCTAATGAATAAAATACTTATTTTACAAAGATTAAAAAGCTGTTTTTTGTTTTTTTTTTTAAATTGACTAAATATTTAAGCAAAGTAAGTAAGAATCAGGTCCTGGAGAGCCGGTAGAAGCTGCGCCGGTTTTGTATTCCTGGTTAGAAAGGGTTACAAGCTCTGCTTTGGTGACATTTGGTGGCATGTCGGACTACACCCTCCCATCGATCACACCCGGAGATCCCAGCCCCGACGAAACAAACACCGCGCAGGTTCAACTGCATTTCACCCCGCAGAAATCCGCTTTCCTGACAGAGAACACGGGGTTAAAAAAAAAACAAAAAACACGTTTACTAATAAGTGTCAAAAAACAAAAACTATGAATGAGGGAGAATTTGACAAGGTGAATGAATTAGGGGGTCTGGTTAAAGGCATGGCGGGGTGGGCAGGCATTACATTTTTATGCAAATCTGTTATTATTTATAGTTATTTTTAGCCGTTTATGTAACAATAGATCGTATCGTTATCCCCAAAAACAGTTCTACTGATGTGTAGGAGCCGTGACGGCAGCAGATCCCCGGTAATGAGATACGGCAGCCATTAGGTAGAACGAGAGCGTGGGTTTTTTTGCCGAGGGTCTCCATTAAATGCATGGGGGGAATTCAGCGAAATTGCCCTTCTGCCTGCCCCCCCCAGCTCCAAACACTCCTCCTGCTTGCCACGGTGCTTTCGCGGCATTCTCACCGCCAGCCGGATACGATAATTCCAGTGGCGGTGGAAGGGGTTAACGAGACCCCCCTGTACACGTGTGCAGAACGTTCAGTGTGAGTGGTTTCTCGACAGCGACTGGCTGCTTCCAGCAGAGGAGCTGGATGCACTGCATGTGTGGAGCTGCAGCTTCTCCCGAAGGTAAGTCGTTATTTTTCCTCCCCGTAAGAAATGCATATTAAGTTACCCACCGAGTAGATCGCTGCGCGTTCTTCACTGGTGGGGCTGTACGGGGCAATAGACGGCCCCGTTTGGGGATACCCGGTCACAATATACAGGGGCACAGGCAGGCCGTGTCCCTTTAACAAGGCGTTCTACACAAGGAGCGGTGAAAGCCTCACGAGACGCCCGCTAATCGCCCCTCCTCTACAGCCTGAACTTTGTCCGTCTCTTAAGAGAGCGTTAAAGAAACACGAAGTCCACGGATGTCACTTTGTCAGAAGCCGCTGGCTGGTGGTCGCCCCTTAATCATTCGCAGAGAACAGAGGAATGGAAGCTTCCACTCTCCTGCAACCTCCCAACAAGTCTCAAAAGTCTCATCGCCAAGGAGCTGTCACTTTTGTGTCAATGCACTGACTCGCCCAGCCATGCACCTGAAGCTTCAGTGAACCTTTACCCTAAATTAGCATTTTAATCAGAATCAGAAAAATACATTTCCGAAAAGATTGCTCTTTTTCCTTAAAACAGTTGTAGTTTTTGTCCCGTAAAAGGCAGCTGCGTATCAGCCATTTGTATGATTCTCGCTCTGTTATCTGATCCCCGATCTACTAAACACCCCGACTCCTTATCACACTGCCTGTGAATGACTCAGTCTTAATCACCCAGTTGGACTCTCTGACTAATAGAAGTCTATGGAGGAACGGACTTAATTAGCATCGCCATAAAGCATCAGCTCAGTGTGGTGTTTGAGTTGGGAAAGTCACCCAAATTATCACATGACTGTTAACAATGAGGGTTATATTACTGTATACAGCGCTGGGGGTTATATTACTGTATACAGTGCTGGGGGTTATTACTGTATACAGCGCTGGGGGTTATATTACTGTATACAAGCGCTGGGGGTTATATTACTGTATGACAAGGCGCTGGGGGGTTATATTACTTGTATTAGCAGCGCTGGGGGGTTATATTAACTATGTATAACAGCGCTGGGGGTTATTATTACTGTATAACAGCGCTGGGGGGTTATATTACTGGTATAGCAGTGGCTGGGTGTTATTTACTGTATGACAGGTGTCTTGGGTGTTATATTACTGTATACAGCGGCTGGGAGTTTATATCTGTATACAGCGCTGGGGGGTTATATTAACTGTATACAGCGCTGGGGGGGGGTATATTACTGTATACAGCGCTGGGGTTCCCGTACTCTCTCACACAGTAACACACCTCGCACAGGGTTATAAGTTTCCATAAATGTTTTTTTTTGGCGGTTACAGTTACAAAGCAAACAAATAAATCAAACAAAACCATAAAAATCCGGACGCGGCTCCTATTACACAAAGCGAGGACGTCACGGCACAATATACACACATGCTGTCTACATACATAGTACACACAATCTCTACATACATACACACTACATATATACACACACTATCTACATTCATATACATATATACACACACATGCTGTCTACATCTACATACATAATACATACATATACACACAATCTCTACATACATAATACACACACACAGTATGCCCGGTATCATTAGATTGCAAAATGATGTAGAAAGTAGTCCGGGGAACTCAGCAGCCGGGTACCCGACCGCTTCTACCCTCACAGTAATACATAAAACCCGCCCCGGCCGCGCGTAAACTAAATAGAACCCGTCGGATGTCCGAAGGGGGGGGGGTGACGTACCGCTTACAGGACCCTCGTCCTACGCCACCGAATATTCCGACACAAGAGGCCATAGTCTAGAGGTAAAGGCTCAGGTGGGATGGAAGAACCTTTTACTGAGAGGGTGGTAGATAAGTGGAACAGTCTCCCAGCAGAGGTGGTAGAGGGTAATACAGTGAGGGGATTAAACATGCATGGGATAGACATCCGGCTCCTGAATCTAAGACGAGACCAACAACTGATTAAGGAAAAAACTGGCAGACTAGACGGGGGCCGAATGGGGCCGTTCTGCCGGCAGACACTGTGTGTGTAGATGCCAGCTCAATGCCTCCTTGCACCCTGGAGGGTAAGTAGAACGACTCCCGTTACCCTGCACACCGGCAGCAGCCGGTGGAAAATTACATTCAAGCTCAGCGAGGTCTTTAAACGCGCCTGCCCCCGGCGCACTCTCTAATTGCCCCCGGCGCACTCTCTGATTACCCCCGGCGCACTCTCTGATTACCCCCGGCGCACTCTCTGATTACCCCCGGCGCACTCTCTAATTGCCCCCGGCGCACTCTCTAATTGCCCCCGGCGCCCTCTCTAATTGCCCCCAGGGGGAGGCAGGTCATGTGTCTGGGGTGAGAAAAACCGCAGCGCTAAACACCCCGTCATATACCCCCCGCCGAGTGTATGGACCGGTCCAGAAGTTGTCGCCTAGGGGGAGATTTGCCCCCCTCGGAGGAGAAACTTGCCCTGGGGCGATCCTCGTTCACATTTAAGTCAATGAGATGAAAGAGAATCTGATGGCAAATAAGAACCAACTTGCCAAATGCTCAGACATCAGTCTTGTCATACGTGTAACAGGCGCTGTCCATACATGTAACAGGCGGCCCCCTTGACGTGGGACATTTCGGTAGAAAATACATTAAAATGCAATTAAACGGATCTTTATATGCGGCCCCTCTAAAAGCTGCCAGCTGCCCCCCTATATATACCCAGGATGTCTCATTCATGCAGGTTGCAGGGCCCGGGGGGAACTTTTACCGGTGCCGGGATGTTGGGCTGAACCCAGATAAGCCCTTGGGCTAATGATGGCAGCACATTAAAGGGTTAAGGAGGAGGTATATAAACTTATTACCCCTCCCACACCCCAAAGAACACGAAACACCCTGTGAAGCGGGTCCCGGGGCAATAGGGCGCTAGACAGGCACCTGGCAACCGCAGATTAACCCACTGGGCGCCAGAGGAGGTGGTAACGGTGGGTTGTGGGGAGGGGGTCCTGTATCTGCCCCCCGGCAGGGAAGGGGTTATGCGGCGGGGCAGGGTGCCTCTTACCCAGCTGGGAGCAGTTCTGCCGGAACTCCTTCCTTCGGCCCTCCTGGAGGATCTGCTCCTCCGACCTGCTGCGGGAGGGCTGCCTGCGGACGCACTGCATGGCTGGGGGGCCCCCGACAATCTGCAGCCTCCTGGGGGTGACGGGGACCCAGCACAGCCCGGGAGAGGAGGGGCGGAGGGCGGGACAGGGGGCGGGGCGAGGAGCTGGAGCGGGGACTGACTCAATGGACACTTATAGCCTGAGGACTGCCACTCCCATCATGCTTCTAGAATATAGGACAGCTGGCCCTATCCCCGCCCATTCAGTTATATATCTATATATTATATATAACCTGGAAATAAAGAGATTCTTCATGTTTTTGCCCCATATCTCTCTGTTCTCATTTAATCTGCTTTTAGTCTCCTTTTCTACCCCACCTTATTTGCCCCGGGGTATTAAAAATGTGGCAGAAATTCCCTTCTAGTCGGGGTGAGATGTGGAGGTCTGTATTCTGTCCATTTACCTACAGTCACACAGTGTACAGCGCTACGGAATCTGATGGCGCTATATAAAATA
The DNA here is from genome assembly GCA_009364415.1 of Spea multiplicata. Taxonomy (NCBI): domain Eukaryota; kingdom Metazoa; phylum Chordata; class Amphibia; order Anura; family Pelobatidae; genus Spea; species Spea multiplicata. Next base: position 63,084 of record VKOC01020485.1, read on the forward strand.
ATAATAATAATAATAATATGTAACGCTCCAGCCTTTATTTGTACTTTAATGCATGTGGTAGTGGAGACGGCCCCATTTTCTAGGTTGCCCCCAACTTGCCCCCCCACGCATTTGCCTATATTTTGCCTCCCCCCCCCCCACTCCATTTTCCCAACCGCTAGATGTGTTTCCAGTGATGGCCCTAAAAAGCTGTTTGGGGCGAAATATGACATTTTCAGGTCTCAGAAGAATGTAAACATTTTTGACACGTTATTGGAGCGGATTACCCACCGATGACGAGGTGTATGCTGATGAATGAGCGCCATCCAAATACAACTCCCACTACCCTCAGGAGACGAGTTAACTCTTCGTTCACCCCCGTGGCACCGGATGTTAAGGAGGATGTTATTATTTATATATATTTTTAATGGACGCTGCCATTTATGACCCAATTCCCTTGCTTTGTACAAAGGTTTGAAAAGCGGTCCGGTTACTATAGAAACCAATGAAATCATCGAATCAATCATTCTACACATTTGAAAGGAGAACACATGTCGTGGCATCATCCGCAGCCCGTTACATAGGGGGCATCTTTATATTGGTTGCTATGGCGATAAGACAGCTTTGAGTTAATTTTCAGCCACGGCCCAAGATAACCCAGCGTCCGCGGGGCCGCGCATGTTTAAAGGCCACGGAACACCCGCTGGGAAGAGGATAACCTTCTTCATCCTGTAATAACAGGCAGGGCTGTAACACCTGGACAGACGCCAGGAGAGCCGGAAGCCGGGCCAGGGAGCGGCCATACAGATCTGGATCCAATGTCACATACGAATCATATAAATCGGGGAGGAAAAATGAAAGCCACAGCAACGACTGCATCTTCTGCTCCGCGTGGCGCTCGTTATTCGCTCGTCCATGTGGCAGGATCTACTGGATTACTTGAGGGCTAGTATGGGAAGTATCTCGGGGTCAGGCCACTGGGCTGGGATGGCCACCCCGGCTAAAAGCCACCAGCCCTCCCCTGGGTATCTCTGCCACACACCGCAAGTTACATACCCTGTGATTACCAGACGGGGTTAATGGGGTATTTTGGAAAGGGCGTCTCAAAGCAGCAATTATGCCTCAAAATTACACCCTTTAAGAGACGGTCCCTGAGCGGTCTGTCTGGGCTACACGCAGACGCCATGTAAATGGACAGGGGGCGCTACAGTGCCATGTTCTTCTATAGGGACAGTTTAATGTCACCGTCCCCCCCCCAGGGAAACCTCTCAGCCAATGAGACGCGGTTTCTCATCGATCCCGCCGATTTATAGACCGGATCTTAACGAATAAAGAGCCTGATGTGACGCAGGAGCCGGCCGTAGCGAGCATGTGACCGCAGCACGCAGGCAACGGGAAATGAAACCAATGGCTAGACACGTCTCCGTAGGGTGACGCCGCTGTGTCATACCTCCGAGCTGTCCCTTCTTAATGAGGACAGTCCTTCTTTGGCCGGAAATAAAATGCATTATTCTTCTTCTGAATATTATTAGTTATGAAAAAAAAAGGTCACAAAATGACATAAAAAGTCTCATTTAGTTGTATGAAAAGTCAGGAGGTCAGCAATATATGTCCGGCTACTGTAACCGGGGCAAAACAAGAACTAAATAAAAATAAAGTTACCGACGAACAAAAAAATATTATTATTGCTAATTATGATAATACGGTGGGTTTCCAAAACTTGAAGCCGGTCACCAATTTTTCTTAATAATAATAAATAATAATGCAGCGCCATGGCAACATTTACTGCAAACCTCCAATGATCCAATCAGAGTGAGAGATAGAAGCCTGTGGCGGGAAGAGCGGGCTGCTGCCACAAGCTTCTATCTTTTACTCCGATTGGATCATTGGACAGCCAATCAGGTCTCTGTGCAGCAGGGCTGTGAGGCGATGTAGCCCGTTGCCTGGGGGTCAGAAAGAAGCCTATTTGCTGCTTTGGCCATGTGGGTGGAGTCAGGGCCCAGTCAGCCTCCTGCCCCGTGTGTAGACATACGGTAGTTTACCTTAAATATGCAAATAGACAGTGGAGGGCAGTTTAGTTTTTAGGGGATTGGTTAGGGGCGGGGCCTTCCTGAGACTTTAGTGCCCATCCACCACATAACCGGGGCAGATTAGTGATGTGCCTCCCCGGCACGCCATTGCTTCATGCACTGGTTGGGGTTGATCAGAGTTCACCCCATATACACTATGGAGCGGTGTGCGTGTGCTGCGCGTGTGCATGGGGAGGGGGTATTCTGACAAGTCCCTCCATGCATGCTTAATCATGACATGTCCTATGTCTCTTCTCTCTTACAGCCAATAGAAAGACAGATTCCCAGGGTCACACAGTCTGCATCCGACTCCTTCCTATTCTACCCCGCTGTGATCATATATAAGACTCCCAGCTGGTGCTTTTGCTCCCAGCATGTTATGGGTGATATCCCTGCTTGAATGCAGGTGTCTCCATTAAGTGTATCTTTAAATCATGACAAGTCAAGGTTTCCGTGAGGGCCGGTATTAGAGCCATTTGGGTAATGCATTCGGCAAATCGCTACACAGAATCTATACGATTGACCATGAAAGGGTTAATATTTCAAGAATCTCAGGGTCCGCTCATTGAGAGACTTCTGAGGTTTGCCAATCTGTGCTTTGGTTGCTCCACCATCGCCACCTGCTGGTAAGAATTATCATTCACAGTCCTTTTCTAGAGCTTCCTAACATAAAGAGACCGAGGACGCTTCTGGAAACACAATGGAATTTTTTTTATTTTTTTGTAGAAAGCAGCGGGTACTTTAGTAGTAGTTACAGGCCGCTTCCTCTGAGCAGCCAACGCATTAAGCAGCCGGATCGCGGCCCTTATTCAGAATATCCGTGCCCTCCTGAAATTTAAAGAGCCAAGCGGTTCCCAAACATTCCAGATTCATCACAATAAGGTTGGATAATAACGGGTTAATTCTTAAAGCACCTGCTTGCATGTAACGATCCCAGGTACGGCCGTCAGAACGCGGCTTCCCCCAATCTTTACAAACTTCCCCTCATCCTCATCGGGGGAACGGCGACGACGCGGACCCTCGCGGAAAGTATTAGTAAAGAACGATAGTTAGAGACCACGCTAAGGCTCCACAGCTGTACATTAAGGGACTGTGTGATGTCAACTGTGTGATGTCATTATAGAGAAGCTGATAAGAATACCCAAAATTTAGCTAAGGGGTCATTTTAAGAAAAAAAAACAATATATATTTTTTTTTAAAATTTATTTTTTAATTCATAAAAAAAAAAAAAAAATGCTGCAAAAAAGCGTTGATTACTGGGGGGGTGCTTTTGGCACAGGGTTCGTGGTACCTGATTACTAAGGGTTAAAAAAAAATAATCTACGCATACGCACCCTCTCTGATTCAATACATATTAATTTATGTTAAAATTAAAAAGGAAAAAAAATACATCCATCTACTTCAGCTTCGTAACGTAAGGTGGTTTTACTTTACTTAGAGGGTGGTAGATAAGTGGAACAGCCTCCCAGCAGAGGTGGTAGAGGGTAATACAGCGAGGGGATTAAACATGCATGGGATAGACATACGGCTCCTGAATCTAAGACGAGACCAACGACTGATTAAGGTTTGAGCCAGGCGGTTCTGTCGGTGACACAGTTTCAGTGTAATTATTGGAACCAGTTATGAGTGATAACATTCCCAGTAAATTGATGGATATTTACAGTAATCACTTTTTTTTTTTTTAAATTGGCCCATTTTATGGCTCTTAATAGACATTGGATAAAAGGTATATCATTTGTAAGGGGGTAAGATAAATGGGTGACAAAGGGTTAAATGGTGTCAGTGAAACACAGCAGGGTTGTCTAAAGCGTTAGGTCTGGGAATTTAAAGATAATCTCTTGAAAATCAAGAGGGGTCCAAGGGAGGAAAAGTGATGAACCGGTGACGGGCATACGCGCCCGAAGCTCCGGCCCATGGGGTCAAATCCAACAGACGAGCGACTGGAGCTGAAAGAGTTAATGCTGGTTCTGATAGAAAGGCATCAGAACACGCAGAGCATCGCAGTTTGTTGCATATGGGGGGGGCGCATAACATCAGATCAGTCAGGGAGCCCACGTTGACCCCCGAAAGCGCCAACAACGGGCGCATGAGCAGAAGATCCGGACCGCGGAGCGATGGAAGGCGGTGGCCGGTCTGATGAATCCCGTTTTCTTTTAAATCACGTGGATGGACGGGTGCGTCGCTGGAGAACACGCGGCACCGGGACCTGTCCATGGGGGCCGCACCTCGCAGCTTACAGGACTTAAACGTCTCAGTGCCGGATACCACAGCGCAGCTTCAAAGGACTAGCGGAGTCCGAGCCTCGACGGGGAAAACGGAGGACCGATATTATATAATGTTATGGCTGATCGGTGTAATATATATAATGTTATGGCTGATCGGTGTAATATATATATATATAATGTTATTGCTGATCAGTGTAATATATATATATAATGT